>PVIH01000344.1:257323-296596 GCA_004025045.1 Sigmodon hispidus | reverse complement strand
AAGGCAAATAAGTAAATAAATAATAAAGTTTTAAAAAAAAAAAAATTATTCAAGGACCTACAAGAAACTCTAGAATAATGCAGATGTTTATTCTTTCAAATCAAGAATTAATTCCCTTACATTGTTATTCTATTGGGGCTGGACAGATGGTTCAGTGGTTAAGAGCACTGAGTGCTCTTCTAGAGGACCAGGGTTCAATTCCCAGCACCCACATGGCAACTCACAACCTTAGCTTCAGGGCAAAACACCACTGTACATCAAATAAAAATAAGTAAATGAATCTTAAAAAAAAACCTTGTTATTCTATCTTCTAAGGTAAGCTGTGTTGAAACGACTACACTATGGTACAAATTGGGCAACTATGAATATTACTAGTTATATAAAAAGTGACGGGGCTGGAGAGATGGCTCAGCGGTTAAGAGCACCCTCTGCGCTTCCAGAGGACCCGGGTTCGATTCCCAGCACCCACATGGCAGCTAACAACTGTCTGTAGTTCCAGTTCCAGGCAAACACCAAGGCAAATAAATAAAGTTTAAAAAAAAAAAAAAAGTGATGGTAACTTGATTAGCATAAAACAAAAAAAATCATACTTTATTTTCAGGGTTTCCCTATGCAATCCTGGCTGGTCTCCAATTCACAAAAATCAATCTGCTTCGGATTCTTCAGTGCTGAGATTAAAGGTGTGCATCATCATGCCTGGGCTTCTTCCCTTTCTTAATATGACATCCTTAGGTAAAGAAGACATTGCAATTTTCTTACTCTTTTTAAAAAATTTACTTTATGTGCATGAGTGTTTTGCCTGCACATATGTATGCACACCACATTGCATGCCTGGTGCCTGTAGTTCCTATTGGTGAGCATAGCTCTTTAGTAACCTACAGAACAGGGAAAATTATCAATCACAAGCTTTAAAATTCCAACTTGAAGAGCTGTCTTTTAAAAAGCAAATTATTTATTTTGATAGTGTTTCTCTATGTAGCTGTGGCTGGCCTAGAATTACTAGGTAAACTAGGCTGATCTTGAAAGTGGAGATCACTCTGCCTTGTTCATCCATGGTGGGATTAAAGGCTTGCTCTACTTTCAAAAGGAATTTAAAAACATCACCTGCTTTAGGGCATTTAAGACTCACATATATTGATAAGCAGGTAAAAGAGCAAAATATTTTCCAGGAACAACATGTCTCTGACGTGGTTTTTGTACTACACATCTCTGTAAGAACAGTAACTACTTCAGGGAAAATAAAACCTCAAGGAAAAAAAACAAACACCATTGAAGCACTTCACAAGTTCACTGTATTCTTTTCAATTTCTATTTAAATTTATAGCCCTGTTTGGTCATGGCGAGCATATGCCTCATGATAAGGCTGAAAACTATAACTCCATTTTCAATGCTATCTGAAAACACTTTAATGTATACTGCATATCATAATGAAGCAATGCAAGGGAGCTTTTAAGACACGATTTATCTTTAAATGGGAAGCAGACACACAGACTCTCAAACAGACGGAACTCCAGAACATTTCCAGGATACATAAATCTGAATTTTCTGTTAGACTCTGCTGGAGACAGCCAGTCAGTCCAGTATGACAGAGTCCCTGTGCTGTTTCCCCTGCTTCTGTCTAGTATCCAGACTCCACAATCCATGACACCTTCCTCAGCCTGTGACAAGCTTTATAGAAAGTCAGGGTAGCCATGATTGGTTCTGCTAGTTGCAATCTAAAGGACATATATGTTGTCTGTTACTAAATCAGGGCATGCTCAAAAATGGAGAACATTCATGGAGTTCAACACATGTATGCCGATGAATAAAGAAACACCCAACTCCACTAAGATAATGAGTTTACTTTATTGTAAAAATTCCCAAAATACACTTGCAGAGTCACCCATGTACAGGGCTGAAGGACAGTTTTAACAGATTTTTATAAAATTATTTCTTCTTAAAGTATTAAAGTACACAGAGTTAAGAATTTTAGAAGAAAAAAATATTAAGTCAGGGTCACTCAAAAAGGATTGATATACAATATTCAAAAAGGGTCAATCTGCAGAACACCCCTAAAAGACTAGGTCTTAAAAATACTTAGGAAAAAAAGATACTTTCTTTTCTGAGAACTTCTATATTTAGATCTACTGACATTTTAGTTTTCACAATGTAAGATATTAAATGAAAAGTTAGCCTATTCCAATAAAAAAAAACCTACTTATAGTTAATATAAGACATTATAATACCACCATAAAGGTTCAGACATCTTCCCAAAAGTACAGAAAAGAAAAAGGATATATTTAACCAACGTTTGACAGAATTTTAGAGTATTTACATGCTTTATAACACTGTGGAAGTCTTTGGTGGTGACACATAGAATAAGATCCCTGAAAACACATGAGTACACAGTTCTGCTCCCTCCATGTCAGGAAGTATTCTCACCAGCAGTGGAGGCAGGATCTCATTTTTTTTTTAGTCATCTAAAACACATAGTGATATGTGTGGATATAATTGCTCATTTGGCAATCAGCTTATTTCTGGTTCCTTTTGCTTTTCATAATTTTTAAATTATGTGTATGTATATGTGTATCCACATGTCGATTTGCTCACATGCATACAGGTGCACCTGGAAATCAGAAGGTATCCTAACCTTGCTGGAGTTACAGGCAGTTGTGAACTACCTACCAGGTATAGGTGCTAAGAACTGAACCTGGGTCTTTTGTAAGAGCACTGAGCTATCTCTCCAGCTATGCTTATGGCTCCTTTCCATACCAGAAAGGAAAAAGAAAAGAGAGAGACATAGACTATATCAGTTCTTATGCTTAAACAATAGTTAAGTATTAGTGATCACACTGAATGACTGGACAGTCAGATAAAATACCAGTAGCCTATAATTTTTGGATAAATGCCCAAAGGCAGAGAAACAGTGCCCTAAACAGGTTTGTGCATTGCATGCTGGTGCCCCAATCAGTGGGGTAAGTCAAGGTACTGTGGTCTATGAATAGATTAAATCTCTTAAAAAAAAAAACCAAAAGAAAACAAAAACAAAAACAAACAAACAAAAAAAACCCCAGCTCACTCAAAAGCAGAGAAACAAACAATATGACCTGGACCACCTTAAAAAACAAAACAAAACAAAACAGCCCTAGCTGAGTTAATAAAGTTCAAAAGAAAGGGTGTGCTTTGCCACGTGACTGTGGGTACCAAAGCTATAAAGCATCAAGTGCTTTAACCACTTCAGTAACAGGGAGATGCCCAGCACATGGGCTGGGAATGAGGAGGGTAGTGAATAGGACAGCCAGCATTAATTCTGAGTCAGGTGGTTTCTTTCTTTCTTAAGATTTATTTATTTATTTATTTGGTGTTTTGCCTACATATATATATATATATACATATATATATATATATATATATATATATATATATGAAGATGTTGGATCACCTGGAACTGGAATTACAGACAGTTGTGAGCTGCCACATGGATGCTGGGAATTGAACCTGGGTCCTCTGGAAGAGCAGCCAGTGCCAACTCTTAACCACTGAGCCAACTCTACGGCCATGGTCAGGTTACTTCTCTGAGAATTTGATTCTACAAAGTAATAATTCTACCAATTTAAAAAGCCCATGAAGTAGGGTGTGGTGATACACACCTGTAATTTCAACACTTGGAAGGCTGAAACATGAAGAGGGTCCATAAATTTGAGACTAGCCTGGGCTACAGAGTGAGTTTCAGGCTGGCTAGAATGAGACTTAGTCTCAAAACAAAACAAGCTGGGCATGGGGATGCACACTTCTAATGTCAGCACCTGGTAGATCTTTGTGAGCTTGAGGCCAGCCTGGCCTACATAGTGAGTTCCAGGAGAGCCAAAGCTATACATTGAGACTCTGTCTCACAAGACAAAACAACCAAAAAAAAAAAAAAAAAAAAAAAAAAAAAAAAAAAAAAAAAAAAAAAAAAAAAAAAAAAAAAAAAAAAAAAAAAGCAAAGAACAAAGTTATATGCAAATTCCTTAAAGGATGGGTAAGAAGTTTTTTTTTTTTTTTTTTGATTCTGGGATTGAACTCAAGGCCTTGCATATGCTATCAGTAGCTTCAAGGGGCAGGTTTAATACAGAGACCGGACTTCTAAAAGATAAGATGATGCCAACCAGTCCCCATAGAAACAGAGAAACTTACTTATCCAATTGCCTTATCAGATAACACAGCCTCTGCCTGAGAAACCAGGCATTTGTACAGAGCAGAACAGGTCTAGGAAAAATAAATAACACTCTTTCCAATAATTTATTATGTGATTTTATAGATGCTTAAATATAAGTTAAAGAATTCTAATAACAAAAAGGCTACGTGTCAATGCAAAGTAGATGGAGTTACAAGATTAAATCTTGAAAAAAAATTGAATTTTTATCTGGTGTTAAATATTAAGAATGTGAGTCAGTTTATGAAATATTCAGATTAGCGTCAAGAGGTCTTGGATGAATGACAGTCAGACACCTTCAAGTAAATACTGCTTCATTATTGAAATTTTGATTATCCATTACCCCAAATACACTAATTTAGGGTTCATAATGCATTTAGTAGGGGACCCTTATAAGAGCCTCGGAATTCCATTACCCCAAATACACTAATTTAGGGTTCATAATGCATTTAGTAGGGGAACCTTATAAAAGCCTCTGAGTTCAATCCCTCTAAATCTCTTACATATTTAAAAGGTGGTCTTTTAATGCTGGGCAGTGATGGTACAGGACTTTGTGAGTTCAAGGCCAGCCCAGTCTACAAAGTGAGTTCCAGAATGGCTAGGGCTTTTACACAGAGAAACCTGGTTTCAAAAAAACTAAAGTGTTCTTATTTTTTTCTTTCTGGGAGTCTGTGCTATGTAGCATCAACTATGCTTGTGTTTTATCTTGACACTCATCTTCAGGGAATAGACTCAGCCAGAAAAAGATTCAAATGACTTCAGTCAGCAGCACCAGGTCTGTAAGCCAGCATCTGCCTCTGCCAAACTTGAGAACAGGGTGTGGTCAGTCACTGGGCAGTTCCATGAGTCATAAAACTCTGAGTGCAGAAACAGTGGTGGGCACACAGCATACCTTTAATCTCAACACTTGGGAGGCAGAGGAAAGTGGAATGCTGTAGTTCGAGGCCAGCCTGGTCTATTGAGAGTTCTAGGACAATCAAGACTAAACAAACAAACCCTGACTCTAGTCCCTCCACCCAAACAACCAAAACAACAACAACCCAAAAAGGAAAACATTAAGTGCTACACTAGTCTTGACTTATTTTCACAAAAGCTATTTTTTTAAAACCTATAATAATGTAGTTGTTGAAAAAAAATATCAAATTCAACTGCAGAAACTGGTTAATGTTAATAACTTCTTAGATGTCAAGAACATAATTAAAAAAGTTAAAACTAGTCAGGTGTGATAATATAGCCCTGTTATCTCAGCAACTGTGAAGTGCAAAAAGAAAGAAGATCACGAAGTTCAAGGCCACCTTTGGACTACAAGAGACCTTATCTCAAAGGACAAAACAAGAAGTAAATATTGAATAAGAGCTCTGTGTCCCTACTGTAAATCAAATGGACTTGACATATGAATCAAATGTAAAGGAGAAGGAGATGATGCATTTCAAGGCATGATTTTGACATGTCAGAATATCACAAACAACAAAAAAAGACAGCGTCAATAAAATTTAAAGTAAATGTACAGTCGTAAAATAAGTAAACAATTTTCAAGTGTGCAAAATCAGCCAGGAAAGTGCTATGTGGACACCTGGTTTTCAAATAATTGTTTCAAAACCTCTCAGCTCATGGTGGAAAACTCCCAAGGCATATGTAATGGACATGTTACCACCTTACAGTATGTATTTGTCACGACACTGGCTGCTCAGTGGCTGTCGCCACGCTCCTGTGATAGTTTTCGGGGATGCAGGGATGGGCGTAAACACAATGCAACACCAGAAGGGCAAGGTGTATCCTGAAACAGAGACTTTTCAAGTATACCCTGGGTCTATGTTTTATCCTTAGATCCCAGACACTCAATGTTGTTGATGACATCAGATAACATGATTCTCTGTAACTGTTGTTATATACATGTACATTGATAAACCGTATATAACTATATTTAGCAATTAATATATAAAAGTAATTGTTAAAGAAATACAAACTATTTAAAGTTATTAAAGTAAAGCCTGTCGCAATAACAAGATTTAAAGTGTAAGTCCTGAAAACATCGAGTTAGAAAATGAAGTTGATTTGTTAGGATTATTTATCTTCAGATAGGTGAGGCGTGGACACTAAAAATACACCTGTGGTCTCTTCTTCACTTTATATTTTAGTGAACCATACCGCACCTGATGAAAGAAAAGTAGTGATATTAATAATAGGTAACGTAACCACCAAGTAGTGGTTGCACACACACAACTTAAATCCCAGCATTCAGGAAGCAGAGGCAGGCAGATCTCTGAGTTTGAGGCCAGCCTGGTCTGCAGTTCCAAGACAGCCAGGACTACTACACAGAGAAATCCTGCAGGAAAAATAAAAATAAAGACAAAACAAAACAAAAAACCAAAAGGCTAGCCCAAATAACTATGCGCTACAATACCATTAGGAAATTTGTTATTTTGTATACTAGTTAGAACTAACCTAAACTAACCTAAACAAAACCAAACAGACTGACTACTTTTTAAAACTAGGTAGGTTTTGATAGTTCATGTCATGGTAATTGTTTTACTCTGAAAGAATCAACTTTCTCAGGAAGCCAGGCAGAAGGACTGTGAGGGTGAGATCTACCCAGGCTACAGAATGAGCTCTGGGTCAGTCTGGGCAACTTATTGAGACCTTGCCTCAAAAGAAAATGTGCTGGGAATGTAGCTTTGAAGTATAATAAATGTTTGCACAGCCTGCATGGGGCCCTTGGTTCAAATGCCAGTACAGTACCTAAATGAATCAATCATCAGAGCAACACCCTTGCAGCTAACACCCTTACTAGGAACACCCACAGAAATGTAGCTGTGACATGATGGGTGTATGAAATGTTCAGGACATTCCCAGCCACAGATGAAAACACCACTATTTAATCATCATGTATGGCCTGTTCAAAGTAACACTACGTAGTTAATTCTGCTGGAGCTTTCCTTGCTTGTGTAGAGGGCAGCAACAGAAATCCACAGTAACTGTGGGGTTTGCAAGAGCACAAAATAAGGACTTTCGTATTTCAAAATTACCGGGGTTGGGGTGGGGGTGGGGCTTGTCCCGAGAGATCCCTAACACACCTGCTTTTAATAAAGAATTCGAACTCATTTGAATCCTTTCTTCATTCACTGGTCATTTAATACGGGTAATGACAAAATGGAAGGAAGTCCCTCACACAGATCACCAGGAAAACAATAACCTGATGCTCACTGACCTCTTTGCGGCCTTTGATGGTCTTGACAGATTTCATGCTCTGGGATCTCCGCAGCCCCTTGTGAGTCACCATCTCGTCATCTGAGAACGGCCCCTCTGCCTCTTCGTCTGTCTGTTCAGCTCCATCTTTCAGTGGAAGTCCATAGGCTAAACAAATGGGCAATAAGAGCACGCTTTAGCTGGAGGACACCAGTTAGTCTGTCTCTTCATCTGCCTGGCATGAGGGGTCTGTATCTGAGGTCTCTCTCTCCTACTCATCTGCAAAGTATTCCTGGTCCTTCTCAGTGAACTTTGTGCACTCCTGAAGATAAAGATCAGAAGACTCATTTCCTCCATGAGATTCTCCCTGATTGGTTCATTTGCCTAAACTGGTTTTCTTTTTCTTTTCTTTTTCTTTTTTTTTGAGATGAGTCTTGTTCTGTAGCCCAGCCTGTGCTGGAATTTACAGTGATGGCACCAAGGCCAGCAGCCCATTCTTATGAATAGTTTTATTAAAAAAAAAAAAAAAGCCAGAAGATTGGGGAGCCAGCTCAGTGGGTAAGAGCGCTTGTAGAAGCATAAGGAGTTGAGTTCAGATGGTAGGAATCCAGTGAAACCTGGGCATGGTCATCTGGACTCATGAAATTCCACTGCTGTGTATGAATTCTTGTGAGCTGTGCATAGATAGAGATGAGAGGATCTCTGGGGTTTCCAGATTGTCAGCCTAGCAAAAATACATGTGTCCCAGATTGAGGGAGAGACCCTGCCCCAAAGGAATCAGTAAGAGTGACAGAGGATCACACGCCACAAAGTCTGGCATCAAACACACCAGTACCATTAAGAACTCAGGAAGCAGAGGAGAACCAATGTGTTCAAGGCAAGACTCCATGTCAAGACAGGACTGGTAAGGTGACTCTGCCTGAGCCTGAGAAGGCTCGGAAAAAGGTACAACTAGACAATGACTCCAAGGGTTGTGTTTTGACCTTTAAGTACACAATAACAATATCTAAAATTTAAACAGCCCAACCCAGCCAGGTGGTGGTGGTACACACTATATACTTTTAATCCTAGCGCTGGGAAGGCAGTGGCAGGCAGATCTCTGAAGCTAACCTGGTCTACAGAATGAGTTCCAGACAGCCAGAGTTATATGGAGAGACCCTATCTCTGAAAAACAAAACAAACAAACAAGCCAAACCCAAGCAACAGTAAAAAATTAAAACAGAGACAGAAACACCAAAAAGTCCCCAATCTCCTCAAAATTTCCAAACAATTAGCCACATCCTGTTTTTTTTTTTTTTTTTTTTTTTTTTTTTTTTTTAAAAAAAAAAAAAAAAAAAAAAAAAAAAAAAACCTAATAAAATCTCAGAGGAAAAATAATCAGATCCTATGCTGTGACAGTTCTTTTCAACCTCACATGGATTGTACAAAACCCAAATGTGTTTTAGGCTGTCATTTGTGCCTTTGACTTTAATGGAGACTCAAGCCCCTCCCCCATTTGTCACATTGTTTGGTAAACACTGGGAATGGTAGGGGACCTCCCAAAAAAGATGCAAATGGGTTACAATAGGAATGGTAAATTCACTGGGGCATCTTTACAGCACTGATCAAGCTCTGGAAGAAATACCAACATCAGCCAGGGAGCACGGGGGCTAATTAACAGGCTGTTATGTGGACCTATAAATACTCATTGTGCCCACTGTGCAAGCCTCCAGGAGGAATGGCTACTGTAAGAATTCTAGGAGTATTCAAGGCTGGGAGTCAGAAGGGAGAGCACCCCATCGCCCAAGGAAGGCCCCCACATTCTAGCTCATCTTATCAGAGTAACTTGTCAGTACACATTGCTGGACTGCACCCCTAGAAGCCTGTGATTCAGCAGGCCTGGGGTGGGGCAGGGATGAGCATCTCTAAGAAGTCCTGGGGGATGGTGATGATAGCCTTGAGAACCAAACCCTGAGGTTCCATGGAAAGCCAGACAATGTCTAAGACAGCGAAGACAGGGGTGGGGAGTCTGTGTGATTGCACAGTTATATAGTTCTAAGAAGTTTTAAATCCCTCTCTAATAAAGATAAGGGGCACAGGATAAGGACCCAGGAGGAAGCAGGTATGAATCTTTCTGTCAGGAAAATGACGTAGAATAAATGTCTATTAGTCAGCTCGCCAAGGACACAAATAATTTGAGAATTACAATGCAAACTGTGAACAGTTGCTAATATGCTTTTTACTCTCATAATAACATAAACGACTTTAATTATATATCAGGCAAGAACGATTTTAGGCTGCCAAACATCTAGGCTCAAAATCAGGAAGATCTGGAAGCAGAATCAGTTATTATTTTGGCTAGAATCCTTTGTTTTCCTGTAGCAGGCAAAAGAAGCATGTTCCAGGCAGAAGTGAGTGTGAGTATGGAGGGCTGGGGCAGCCGGGGCTGATGGGAAGAGATTCAAGGAAGCCAGGCTCTTTACTTAGGGTAAGATGAAGCTATATTTTCTCTAGCTATGAAGATGTTAGGGGACATTTCGAAGGGATTTGTGTTTATTCTTTTTAATTAATTAATTTATTATTAGGTATACAGTATTCAGAAGAGGGTACCAGATGTCAACATAGATGGTTGTGAGCCACCATGTGGTTGCTGGGAATTGAACTCATAACCTTGGGAAGAACAGTCAGTGCTCTTAACCTCTGAGCCATCTCTCTAGCCTTGTGTTATCTTCTTAAAGATTATTTTAGTATTCACTATGTGTATGTGTGTCTCTGTGTGAGTACATGAGTGTAAGTAAGAACAGGTGTCTACAGAGGCCAGAGGGGAGTACCCGATCTCTGGAGCAGGAGCTACAGGAGGCCATGAACTAATTGACCAACATGGGTGCTGAGAACCATGTTGGGGTTCTCAGAAAGAACAGTATTTGCTCTTAACCATGAAATCATCTCTCTAGTCCTCTGTCTCCTCTAAAAATAGTTACACTTATGTATTAGGTGTGGATGGTATGCATGGATATGTGTGCCCTTCAAGGTCAGTCTGTAGGAGGTGGTTCTTATCTTCTTGAACTTGGGCTTTGGAAATGTAACTAAGTCAACATGTTTGGTGGCAAGGTCCTCTACCCACCACCCAGCTGAGCCGTACTGACAGCCCCCAGATATATTTCTGGAAGCAGGCTTTTAGATAATTTAAATTTTTTTCCTTAAAAAATATTTACTTACTTATTTTTATGTGAATTGGTGCATGTATAACTGTGTAAGGTGTTAGATTTTGGAATTATAGACAGTTGTTAGCTGCCATGTGGATGCTGGGAATCGAACTCAAGTCCTCCGGAAGAATAGCCAGTGCTCTTTACTGCTGAGCCATCTCTCCAGCCCAAATTTTCTTTTTTTAAAATTGCCAAATATTTGTTTAAAAATTATTCTTTCATAATAAAAACAAATCAGAAAAAAAATTGGAGGTTGTCATTTTTAGAGAACTTTCCATTATATTATTAATTTTTTCAAAATAAGAGTACTAGCCAGGTGATGGATCTCTGTGAGTTATTTCTGATTTGGAGTATGAATTAAAACTCAACAACCAAACAACACCCGTCCCAACCAAACAACAGAACAGAACTAGACAGTGTTAACTTTTTAGAATACCCTCTGGATTTACCAGTATGTAACAGCTTCACATTTCTTAATCTTTACTACTGTGCCTCAACCACTGAGAGAACAGATCAGAACAGACACCATCTTACTGCCTGATTCCCCCCTCTGAACGTGACATCATTAGTTTTCATGTCTAACAACAAGCTGCCATTTGGGCACTTGTCTTATGTTGTGACAGCTGCTGTGTGAGTGAGCACAGCAGCATGAGACATTGAACTGTGACTTTTTCAGGAACATTGGGGTTTGATAACCGACAAGGGAAACTTTCTTATTTGTTCCCTTCCCTCCCTCCCCCTCTCTCCCTCCCTCCTCCTCCCTCTCTTCCTCCTCCTTCTTCTGTGTGCAACTCTGGCCTTTCTGGAACTAACTCAACAGAGTGAGACCAGGATGGCCTTGAACTCAGAGATCTGCATCTTCCTTTGGTCTTCTTCAAGATGTGGAATGTGTTTTTCCTTTCTATATGGTACCACTCTCTCCTCCCTCCCTCTCTTTTTTTTTTTTTTTTTTTAAACTTTATTTATTTGCCTTGGTGTTTGCCTGGAACTGGAACTACAGACAGTTGTTAGCTGCCATGTGGGTGCTGGGAATCGAACCCGGGTCCTCTGGAAGAGCAGACGGTGCTCTTAACCGCTGAGCCATCTCTCCAGCCCCCCCTCCCTCTCTTTTGACACAGGATTTCAAGTAGCCCAGGCTGTTCAAAAACTGCTAGGTAGTTGAGGATGGCCTTGAATTTCTGATCTTTCCTGCTTCTATCTCTTTCCAAATCTGAGCGCCTGGACTGCAGGCGTGTAACATCAAGCCCTTTTTTAGGAACTGATGGGGATGGAACCCAGGGCTTTCTGTATGTTACATGAGCACTTTACTAACTGAGCCAAAGCCTTTGGTCTTAAAAGCATTACTTTTACCAGTGGTTAGTTTGAGTATAACCTTTTAGACACCAGTCACCATTTTAAGCATTATTCATTTTGGGGAGAAAAGTGGAAGAGTTATTTTTATTCTGTTTAATTATGTGTACGTGTATATATACATACATACATATCTGTGTATGAGTATATGCATGTAGTTCAAGTGCCCATGGAAGGCACAGGAAATGGAGTTATGGTGGCTGGGAAGTGAACTTGGGTTCTTTTCAAGAGCAGTGCTGTGCACTCTTAACCAGTGAGTCATCTTTCCAGTCCCCGCCTTTAGATTTTGAAGAGGAGCTACAGCGACGTGCAGAAGCTAACATTTGAGAAGCGGAAGTAGGAGAATTGCCTACAGTTCAAGGCCAGCCTGGGCTACATTACAAAATGTGAGTCTTTAAAAAAAAAAGGGGGAAAAAAAAAAAAAAAGGAGAGGCTGTTATTTTAAGAATTAGCTTGAATAATTATGGTTTTCAGACTCCTATTTAAGAGAACTTAGTTTTTAAAAGAATGACTAATACTTTAAAAAAGAATGTCCTGGGGGCTGCAGAGATGGATCAGAAGTTAAGAGAAGAGCACTGACTGTTCTTCCTGAGGTCCTGAGTTCGATTCCCAGCATCCACATGGTGGCTCATAACCATCTATAATGACATCTGGTACCCTCTTCTGTATACTGTATACATAATAAATAAATCTCAAAAAAAGCATGTCCTCCAGAGGACCTGAGTTCAATTCCAAGCACCATACAGCAACTCACAACTGTCTGGACCTCCAGTTTCAAGGGATCCGACACTGTCACATAGACATGCATGCAGGCAAATCAGCAATGCATATTAAAAAAAAAAAAAAAAAAAGAACATCATCAGAATCTTAGTTTTCAGCCTGTACACGAAAAAAAGACTGCTGCAGATGTGACACACCATGGAAGAGACTCGGCTTGTCCACACCAGTTCAATAAAGGCCAAAGACACAGCAACTGTGACAGGCTCATCATTGCTGCAGAATATGCCCACAAGCTCACTCTTGAATTAGAGTGTGCAATCTCAACACATTTCCCACTGTACTAATCGTACTTTGGGTTTGAGTCATCTGCTTAAGACTTCTCACCTGTGAGTCAGTATCCTTACTTGTTCACTGAACTTACAGAGTGTTTCCCCGTGAAACTCTTCAGATGTCAGTCAGTCCTCAGTTCGAACAGAGAATGCTGGTCACTAGTCACAACTAAAGTAAGGGTCCATGTCCACACTCCTAAAAAAACTCACAGTCCCCCGAGAGGACACAGCTCTGCTTTTAGCTGCATAAATCTGTCCTCCCCCGCCCCAAGGGTTTCTCTGTGTATCCTTGGCTGTCCTGGAACTTACTCTATCGGCCAGGCTAGACTTCAGCTCACAGACATCTATCTACCTGCCTCTGTCTCTGGAGTGCTGGGACTAAGGCGTGTACCACCATGCTCAGCTAGCTTCATGATTTCTGTGGGCAAGTAAGAGTCTGACTTAGGGAAAATTTGGAAAGAAGGGGCTACAAGTAAAACCCAAACTCAAAGATATATGCTTGGGCTGGGGATGTAGTTCAGTTGGGAGAGAGCTTGTGCAAATCTCTGGATTCTTTCCCTAAAATTGCATTATACCAAGTGTGATGCTGCACACTTGAGCCTAATACTTGGGAGGGTAGATGAAAGAGGGCCAGTAAGTTCATAGTCATCCTGAGAAAACCTGGGCTATGATACCCTGTCTAACAGAAAGACGACACACAGAATAGGAAGCTTCCAAATATATGCTTAAAATAAGTAAATTCTGCTGGGTGTGGTTGCTTTTCACCTGAAGTCCTAGCCCTGGGGTGGTAGAGGCAGGGGACCAAGAGAGTGAAGTCAACCTCACCTATATAAGCAGTTTGAGGCCAGCATGAGAATCTGTCTGGACAATAATGACATCAATAATAAAGTGAGCCTGTCTCCAGTACCATGTATTGCGTAGTCCCCTCCCTGACCTCTAGCCCATTTATGAAAGGCCCCTATATAGGACAACAAATAAGCATACCTCCTGGTTCACTGGCTTGTTTGCTTTTCCTCTTTGCATCTGGCAAAGTCTGGTAAGATCTCTGTCCCACAGGCTCATCACCTTGGATAGCTGTCAGATCATGCATGCTGAAACTTCGCAAACGCTCCGTTATTGCTCCTTGGCTCTATTTAACAGAGAAGTGATAAGACCCGGAAAAAAGATTCTTTCAAATACTTAATACTCTTATATTTGTCACACGACCTGTTAAAACATTTTATTATAAAACACAGTAGTGTTTTGTCATATAAATAACATCCGTGCACATCTTAATGATATAAAAGCATTTGGAGAGGCTGACATCTACCATGAATACCACACACTGTTTATATCTGCTTTATGACATCTATATCAACACTAATCCATTTTCCTTTTTTATGCATTTCAAAGTATGTCATTACATCAATACATTTTTTTATTGCGAGCATTTTAGCATTATACTAAACTTTAAGATTTTTTTTTTTTTAGTATACTGAGATTAACTTCAGAGAAAATAGCATCCATAATTCTGAGCTGTGGTTCAGTATTCTGGGTTAGTAATAGTAAAACTAGCTTGTTGGGCTTACCATTTATGATGTAGAGAAGTTCTTTAAGAAAAGACAGTTTGCAAAAACAATCTGGCAAAATATGTTCACCACAGTGTATTTCATTTTGTCTTTGTACAAGGTTTATTCAGTATTATTGTCATTATTTATGTGGATGAGTAGGTGCCTGTAGGTATGTATGTGTACTACAGGAATGCAGTGCCCCAGGAGGCCAGAAGAGGCTATCTGATCCCCTGGGACTGGAGGTCGATGCAATGAACCACCCTGTGGGAGTTGGGAAATGAATCAGTTCCTTTGTAAGAGCAATAAATACCTCTAAGCACTGAGCTGGATCTCCAGCTCCTATTGTCTTAAAAAAATTTTTTTATTTTATGTGCACTGGTATTTTGCTTACATGTATGTCTGGGTGACGGTGTCAGATCTTGGGGTTACAGACAGTTGTGAGCTGCCATATGGTTGCTGGGAATGGAACCCAGGTCCTCTAGAAGAGCAGTCAGTGCTCTTAACTGCTGAGTCATCCCTCCAGCCCTCCTATTATTGTCTTAACAATATGACAGACTCAAGCAAACATTTAAATATAAATCAACTACAAGGAAAACAGTTTCTTTTTGTTGTTGCTGTTTGTCTTTTGAGACAGTTTCTCTGTATAGCTCTAGCTATCTGTCTTCGAACTCACAGCTCTACCTGCCCCTGCCTCCTGAGCGCTGGGATTAAAGGAAGGCATGTACCACCATTGCAGAGCTGAACATGGAGTTCCTTCCTTTCACTAGCCACATCTAAATGTCCATGGCTGCCTGGGACTCCAGTGGGAACGGTAGGGAGAGTGTAGAGAGCATCCCCATCACAGATCACAGATAGCATCTGATGTTTCCATCACCACACAGCTTTCATGGGGACATTTATCTGAACTTTTAAGATGTATCTCCTTACACTATGAAGCTTTGTTTAAAAAAAAAAAAAAATTCTAAATTTACCCACTTTAAATCTGCATAACGTACGGATGATTCATTGTTTTATTTATAGCTAGACTAAAAAAATACTTGTCTCAAGGCGTTTACACTGATTATTTCTTCTCACACAAGTGAATTTATGATTGCCTCTACTTATAACATTACCATGGAAACTCATCCATAATGGTTCATCTCTAAACTTTAAAGTTAAAGGTGTTACAAACATTTGGGTGTTTCTTTTCACTTTTATTTTACCCTGAAGAAACAGCTCTTTAATTCACAAGTCGTGATTCAGTATGCTGGGTTGCTGATATCATACTATGTCAAACCACACGCTGTTTCCACCCCCTAGGTAAGTACTGTATTTCTACCATATGTTTTGAATTGTGTAAGGACTGTGTTTAAAGTTGGGGTTGGAGAGAAAACCCATTAGCTGAGTACTCATATTCTTGTAGAGGACCTGGGTTCAAATCCCAGCACCTACACAGTATATCAACTGTAATTCTAATTCTAAGGGATCCAATACCCTTTTCTAACCTCCTTGGGCACCAAGCATACACATGGTACATATACATCTATCTCTAAAGGCAAACCACTCTCACATGAAAAAAGAAATATATCTAAGGGGGAAAAAAGAATGTTTAAAGTCCATTTTCCTATTTAAATAAGTAGATTTCACACATCTAAAAAATTATTGGCTCACACCTTTAATCCCAGCACTTGGGAGGCAGAAGCAGGCAGATCTCTGTGAGTTCAAGACCACCCTGGTCAGCAGGGCAAGTTCCAGGACAGTCATGGCTACACAAAGAAACTGTCTTGGAAAATCAAGCCAACCAAACAAACAAAAAGTTATTTCTGGAGTCAAGTATGGTGGCACACACCTTTAATCTCAGAATTTGGCAGGTCAGCCTGCTCTAGATAGTCAGTTCCAAGGTTCCAGGGTTAAATAATGAGATCCTGTCTTAGATTACTTTGTAGCTGACGAATTGCTCAATGGATACAGATCCTCCTAAGTAAGTCTGGCAATTTGAGATTGATCACCAGCAGTCATGGAAGAATGGAAGGTAGGAATCCACCCCACAAAGCTGTCTCCCCATACACACACAATAATAAATCTAAAGAGACTCCTTACAAACTTAGCTCATCATATCCATTTTCTGTTGACCAGATAGCATTTACTTATAACAAAGCTGAGGGGAAGTCCTGTGCTCAGCTATCTGAAAGAAACCTTGTTTCCTCCAAACTCATTTTCTTCACTTTGCTGTTCTCTGTCAGTGAATCCTTTCAACTGTTTTACCCATTGCATACCCGCACACAAATGGCATGCAAGTCCATGTATTCTGACTTGGGTCTTAAATGTCTCCTCAAAGGTGTATGTCCCCAGCCTGTAGAGCTATTAGCAGGCCTGTAAGAGATGGTGTCTAATAAAAGGAGGCCATTTGATGCATCCTTGAAGATAATTCTGAGGAACAATTTTTTCTGGTTTCACGAGATTACTAGAGTACTTTATTACCTGATTCGTCACAGGTCCAAGCAATAGCATACACCAGTGATAAGACTAAAAACTCTTTTGAGTCAAAATAAACATTTCCTGGGGAAGATGATTAACACGCTATGCTATGTACCCAGAAGTTTCCGGTCTGACTGGAGTGCAATTTCTATGATTTACCTACCTACTTGCATCTGTCTGTCTGTCTGTATACCCACCCACCCATCCATCCATCTATCACCTACCTACCTATTTTTTCAATGTAATTGGGTGTTTATCTGAATGTATGTCTGCGCACTGTACTCATGCAATGCTTGTGGTGGTCATAAGAGGGTGAGTCAAATCACATGGGACTGGAGCTATAAATGATTGCAGGTTCTATGTAGGCACTGGGAACCAAGCTGGGGTCCTTTGAAACAGATTAGCCACTACTCTTAATGGGTTTCTGTGGGAAGAACCAGCCCACTGTGGGTGGTGCTACACATGGGCAGGTAGTCCTGACTTGGATGGGCTGTGGAATAGCAGAAAGAAGGGTTGGGGTGTAGTTCAGTGGGTAGAGTACTTGCTTAGCATGAGCCCTGGAAGTCCCGGGCTCTGTTCCTAACATGGACTAAACAGTGCCTGGTGATGTGTGCCTGTCACCCCAGCAGTTAGGATATGAGGACAGGAGCTGTTGTCAGCTACAAAGGGATTCTGAGGCCAGCTGGTGGTACTTGGGACTAGCCTTGGGAAAAGAAAGGGTGCAGTGGAGATAAGGAAAAGAAAACATCTTCTGACACTTCAACAGTTCTTACTACCTTGGGAAACTGGATTTCCCACTATCTAGTCTTTTTTTTTTTTTTTTTAAATGGACTAAAACACATCTCAAATGAGAACAGAGAATAAGTGTAGCACCAGGATGCTGAAAAACATTCAATACGTTGTAATTATCCAATGTATTTACTTCAAAGCAGAGGTGTAATTACAAAATAATCATATCCAAAGGGCAATGTGTTCACTGTAGTTTCATCCCTTCAGCATAAAAGCCCATTAGTACAGGATTACGTTTGCCACATGATGTAAAGTGGAAATACCTCCCCTGCCGAGTCCTAATCATACCCATGAAGACGCTGCAAGTATGTAGTACATGGGAAAGTAAGCAAAAATACAGTGTAATGTTTAGATAGATGAGATGGGTGATTGGTTTTCTTTCCTCTCAAATATTTCTTTAATATTACTAATTAGTGAGTTAACTTCATAAAGTTAAAAAAAAAGAACATTTTAAAAATTAGTCTTAAAATTAACCTTCTGAGGGCTGGAGAGATGGCTCAGCGTTAAGAGCACTGTTCTTCCTGAGGACCCGAATTCGATTCCCAGCATCCACATGGCAGCTAACAACTGTCTGTAATTCCAAGATCTGACACCTTTACACAGTTATACATGCAGGCAAAACACCAATTCACATAGAATAAAATAAAATAAAATAAAATAAAATAAAAATTAACCTGCCGAGCAATGGGTTTGTTCTGGCATTCTCATCCCCTTTGTCCTTATCTATCCTTCTCCTGCTGGTTTAATGAGGACCTGATTATAATAACATGCCACACAGTAACAGTTTCTGCTCCATTTGTCTCTATGGTTTTTGTATCGAATGCTTCAGTGCTACCATCAAAAGGGAAACAGTTGCTGTGAGTGGTGTGGCTCTTCATCCCAGGACTGGGGAGACAGAGGTAGGCCAGCCAGGGTCACCTGGTGTGACACTGCCTCAAAAATAAAATAAAGATAAAAGAAGAAAAACAATTCCTTTGCTATCTTTAAAAAGGATTTTTACTTTTTAAAATTGTGCATGTGCCTGGGATTGGGGGTGGGGGTGCTTTAGTATGTATATGTGAGTGTTGGTGTCTGTGGAAGCCAGGGGCTGTAGCTGAGGTTACAGGTATAGTCGTGACCACTGGGAACTGAACTCTGGTCCTTTGCAAAAGCAGTATGTGCTCTCAATTGCCAAGTCACCCCTCTATCTTATCCTCTCTGTTATGAGGGCAAAGTAAGAAAGCCTGTTCATTTATCACTAAAAGGAATTTTTGCGTTGCTTCAGTTAAGTGTAGATGCCTCTTCTATTTGGCTTATACAATATTATACATAAGGATAAGAAAGTTGAAGCTACTCTGAGTGGAGTAGGTATAGAAATAAAATAGCATCCTGGTCAATCAGGAAGTGGGTCACCATCAACAAAGTAGTCACACACTTCAGTACTTTAGACCTTAATCATGTCAGGACTGCATGGACAACTGGGCTTGTAATGTGAACATTTGGGAGGCGAAGGCAGGAGGATTCTGAGTTCTAGGTCAGCCATACAGTGTTAGATCTACATATATCCCTGTAGTGTTATCCTAACATGCTTTCCTATCATCTGTGCTTTTCCACTGTCTTCTTACTATCCCATTCAGTTGCTGTAGCTATTCAGCCCCATGTCTCATCATCTGGGATGTGTACTACATTTAATGGCTACTAAGTTTAGTTCTCAACGCCGGGGAAACTTTCCCTCTGGATAGTTGATAATAAAGCTGATAAAGTCCAGGATAGACTTAGGTTTATTCACTTTTGGTGAATGATGTATCTTAGTCTTTTGAAGAATGAATATATATATATACACACATATATATATACACACATACATATATAAAATTACTACATAGTGAAAAAAATTAAAAAGGAACTAGAAAATCCAAATGACTTGAAACCATTTCCTAACCTTGTTAACACACGTGTATATCTTTATTTTTTTTTTCCAGATCCATTATGCCCTTGAAGCAGGCCTCTCAACCTCAATGGCATTGCTCTTCTGAAAGTCTTTGCGGTGTTTCTGTCCTGCAGGACAGCAAGCTGTACCCCTGGCCTCTACGCTGGTGTCAGGAATGGTTCCTAAACTGTCCTGTGGTGGTGCAGGTGGGGGCAAAAAACCACTTCCAGTTGAGAGCTCCCATTCTGGAGATGCAACAGGATTTTAGATATTAGATGCCAACTCCTTGCTTATAGACAAGGAAAGTACTTAATTCTTACATCAATGTAGACGGTTTGCCTACAGTCTTTTGGCTGATATGTGGCGGAATCTGAATTTAAAAAGAAAAAAAAAAGACCCAGAATAATTCAAGCGTTCTAGAATTCAGTGTTGGCTACACCAACCTGCTCTGTAGACTGTAGGAAAATAGGCTGAATTTTCTTTTCCCCACAGAAAAGGGATGAGACTCTATAACTGGATACTCTCAAAACCCATTCACAAACAGAAAGTCATTAAAACAGATAGCAAGAGGTCAGAAATTTGAAGCTAATAATGGTAGCTTAAAAGGCAATTAAATTTCAGCATTTTTACCTGCAGAGTCCTAATTTCTATAAAAAAAAATGAGGGGGGGGTCTATTAAAGAGATATAATGAGAAGAGGCTGCCAGAGTGAATCCTGAGGTGACCAAAAGGGCCAATAGTTCTGCTCTTTGCCTGTCCTTCACTGCATGGATGGCGGTCAGCTACATCAATGCCACCTGCGTCTCCCACGTGGGAGCAGGAATGTCCAGCATCCTCAGCAGAATCCTTGAAGGTCCTTCATGTATTTGTGCTTGGCTCAGCCAAAATAAACTTGTACACTGACCTTGTGAACAGATGCCTGGTAATGAGGCCAGAGGACTGAGTAACATTTTCAGAAAATGGCTTTATGGTGTAATAAATGTTCTGATTACATTCCTGTTTTCTTCTGACACGCTCAGGTGATTCAATGTGGGGATCTTAGCAGGAAATCATCATTGTTTAAATACTATACAATGAGTGCAAGAATTTTTAGCCTGAAAGATATTTCTAACAAACTACATGTTTTACACACACACACACACACACACACACACACACACACACACACACACACACACGCACGCACGCACGCACGCACACACAGAAATTAGACAATGGACAAATTTTTTTTTTTTTTTTTTTTTTTTTTTTTAACAAAACACTTTTATTTATTTATTTGCCTTGGTGTCTGCCTGAAACTGGAACTACAGACAGTTGTTAGCTGCCATGTGGGTGCTGGGAATCGAACCCAGGTCCTCTGGAAGAGCAGACAGTGCTCTCAACCGCTGAGCCATCTCTCCAGCCCCCGTGGACAAATTTTTATATCATTTTTCTCTCAGTTTCTCTTTAATCTTGACCTAGTTCATAGTTTGGTTCCATTTTACTTAAGTATGAAATGTCTGCTTCAGTAACTTCTTTTGTGACAATAGATTTTTGTTTTAATGTCTCCAGAGATGAAACTAATTTCAGCCACTTAAAAAAAACGCAGTGTGCCTTGAGGCCAACAGAGCTAACATTATGTAGTACTCAACACAGTTATTCACTATTTCTAATAGACACAACAGAACCAAGAACTGAGTGTCTAGCACTCCCAGAGTCATGAGAACATGACATCATCTTGGGTATTGAGATTTTTTTTGGTTAAAGAGCCACGATGTTAGCAAGCAGGCAGTGAACCTGAGCGTTGGGCTTGTGCTATAGTTGGTGACTGTGGTGGCTTTATAGCCTCTGTTTCCTGCAGGGGTGGGGGGAGGTGCTGAGTTGATTTGAGTTGTTAAATATAGAAGTGAAATCCATGAATCACAAAGGAGGAGGAAGTAGACATAGGATTACCTTTTGTGGCATTTTTACAGAAGAGCCCTTCTTTGAGATAATATTTAGTAACAGAGGGTCTTGACAACCAATAGATGGGTTAAACTCTTCTGTTAGCAACAGAGAGAATGGCCACAGTGAGATAGTAAGTAGCCAGTGAGGGGCACAGAGCTGCACTATCTTAGGCTGCATCAGCACCTATCTTAGATTAGGCCTTAAATAGAGCGATGTTGAGTGTGTAATACATAGGATGGTAGAGAACTGATGAAGACAAAATATAAGACAGAATGAGGGAATAAAGGGCCTGGAGAGATGGCTCAGAAGTTAAGAGCGTTTGCTTCTCTTGTAGATGACCCAGTTTCAGTTCTTAGCATCCACACGAGGAAGTTGACAATGGTATGTAACTACCTAGTTCCAGGGAATCCTATGCTTCTTGACTCTATGGGCACCTGAACTCACATGCATTATACCCACAGAGATACAAACACACACACAATTAAAACAAAATAAATCTTAAAATGACAACACACCATTTGCATGAAATTAAGGATCTCTGGTTCCCACTATGAGCAAGCGTGGTGCTATCACATACGCTCAGAGACACATCACCCTTGCTTTATTTACACAAAGCAACCAAGGCACACACCAATTAGCAAACTGTTTATGGTGACTTCAAAAGTCACAGTCGGCCAGCACTTTCTGATTGTGAAATCCATTTTTTTCTTTTCTCATATACTATAGTTGCGCTATGCTACTGAAAATAAGCCACACCAATTGCTACATGCAAAGGAGCCCAAGAGCCATAGTGCCAGTCTGCAGAGAGGGCAGTCACTCAGTAACTCGGCTGGAAAGAACAGCTCCAACATTATTGACTAACAACAAACTTTTTACATGCTTTATTTTGAATAACCAGTTACCTCAAATTGGTTGAAGCAGAGGTGCAGAAGGAAGCCAGAAATCCTAGTAAGGCAGTGCAACAGAGAAAAAGAGAGAAGAAGAAAGAGAGAGAGAGAGAGAGACAGAGAGAAAGAGAGAGACCAAAGACAGAGAAAAGAATGGTCATCTTTACTTAAGGTGATTTATCAGAACTGTTTCAAGGTTAAAAGGGAGGGAAACTGTACCCCAAAATAGTATCTGCAGCTATGGTTAATTTATTAGCTACCTCCAATTTCATAATAAATTAAGGGCTTTCAACTCCCAAGTAGCATAGAAAATGAAGTAATACAATATTTAAATTACTTACTTGTTTATTTGAGTGCTAGAAAAAAAATATAAAACAGAGTTCTGTCCCAGGTTTTTTTTTTTTTTTTAAAACTTTATTTATTTTATTTGCCTTGGTGTTTGTCTGGAACTGGGAACTGGAACTACAGACAGCTGTGAGCTGCCATGTGGGTGCTGAGAACTGAACCCCGGTCCTCTGGAAGAGCAGTCAGTGCTCTCAACTGCTGAGCCATCTTTCCAGCCCCTCTGTCCCAGTTTTATACTGATCTAAAATAAAAGTGGCTACCTTTCTGTATGTGCTGAGGGATCACCAAACATGACAAAGAAAAACTTACCTTTACTGCTGCTGTGACAGCAGCTGTAGCTGCTAAGTTCAAACCTTGCCTTCCAAAGTTCACCATTGTCTCGTAGCCTTTTTCCTTTGCTTGGACAATATAATCATCAATTTCCTGGGGGCAAACAGTTAACAGTAAAATCAGGTGTGGTAGTATACCCCTGTAATCCCAGTAGGGAGGTAGGAGCTGGAAGAGTATACATTCGAGGTTATCTTTAGTTACATAGAAACTTCAAAGCCAGCCTGGGTTACATGTTGCCTTAAGTAAAAAAATAAAATAATTAAGCTGGGTATGGTAGTGCATGCTTTTAATCCCAACACTGTGGACAGGCAGATCTTTGTAAATTTGATGCAAGCCTGGTCTACACAGGCAGTTCCAGGTCAGCCAGGAGGATACTGTGAAGTCCTGTCTTAAAAACAAAAACTGGGGGCTGGAGAGATGGCTCAGAGGTTAAGAGAGCTGACTGTTCTTCCGGAGGTCCTGAGTTCAATTCCCAGCAACCACATGGTAGCTCACAACCATCTATGATGACATCTGTTACCCTCTTCTGTATACTGTATAAATAATAAATAAATAAAACAAAAACTGGCAAACAGTAACAAGAACACATCCATAGATGTTAGTTTATTTAGGTTTTTTTGTTTGTTTCTTTATTTGTTTTGAGATGACAGTCTTACTATCTAGCCCTGGCTAGCCTAAACCTGGATATGTAAACCAGGCTAGCCTAAACTTAGAGCTGTGCCTGCCTCTGCTGCCTGGGGTGTGCACCACCATACACTGCTAGTTTTATTTAGAATGAATGCTAAGAAGCCTCTTTTCTTGACACACTGGGTAGAGCACGTGCTGACAGGGTGTGGAAATAAGCGATACACCTTACCCTTTCCTTTGAAGACAGAAGAGGATGAAGGAACTTTCTATATATTAAACTGGCCCCTCTGGTATAGGGTGAGAGCAGCCAAATGACAAAGGCAATCTTCAGCTCATAGTACAGGGGAAACCTAACAAGAAACAAAACAAAGAAATAACCAGAAAGAAATACGGTAAAGAATAAAACAACATAGAACATGGAAATCATGAAATCACCCTATCTGTTTCCACACATGGAAGGTGCTGAGGAGAGAAACAATCCCAGTGGAATTTGTTGATGAGTTCATGTCATTACATCATAGATGAGTTGACCAAGGACTGCAAGGATCCTCCTGATACCTTGCACAGGGCAGTATGTAAAATGACTGCATTGGCTCAGAAAGGATGGAATTAACATTCAGTCAGGGCAGCTGGGGACTGTCCCAAGTGCACATCAATTTTATCTCCAAACTCCAATTGCAGAGGAGGGGTATGAGGAATTATCACAGAGGCATACTGGAAACTAGTTAGGTGCCCACGTCCAATGTGGTGTCTTTCCTGTGGGTGGAGTTGCTTCCCCAGCCATGGACCATGTGATTTGACTGGTCAACACAAGTGAATGTGACGGAGGTGACAAAAGTCTTAATTGCGCTCTGACACTCTCATCCGATTCCCCCAAACTCTTTTGAAAGCCTCTGCTGCAGATATACTTCCTTCCTCAGCCTTGGTTCTGAATGAAGTTATTAATGGAGCTGAGTCCAGCAAAGCTACAGCCAAACCCTAACCCTGAGGCCACTTAAACAAGATACCAGGTCTGCTGTTCTAACCCACTGTGCTTGACGGGCTTCCCTGCTGCCTCACCAAAAGCTAACCCCGTGAGAGGACCACTGTGTATCACAATACAACAAGAAGCTTGGAGTCTGAGTTTCTGTGGTAAGGTAGATGGTGCGTGCGTGCGTGTGTGTGTGTGTGTGTGTGTGTGTGTGTGTGTGTGTGTGTGTGTGCTGACTATTGTGTAGTCAGCAAATCATCTCTGCTTTATAGAGTGTATGGATTCTCAGTATTGAACAACAACAAAAATCAATGAACAAAAAAAGACCGCTATGATCGTGCGTGTGCATGCATGAGTGTGAGGACACAGGGGCCGGTGCAAATACCAAAGGCACACATGGAGGTCGGAGGACAACTTTTGGAAGCCAGGTCTCTCCATCCACCATCAGATCCAGCATGAACTCTGGTTGTAGGGCTTGTGTGGTCAGCCCAAATTTTAACATCCAACATCTTCTACATTTTTTAATAATGTATAAGCTATACTTAAAATTAGAGAAAGAAGTCAAAACTGTGGGAGCTGGGGGTGTAGCTCAGTTGGTGAAGGGTTTGTCTATGAATGCAATGCTATAAAAAATAACACAGATGGTGCTTCCTGTCTGTAATCCAAGCACTCAGAAGGTAGAGGCAGGGGCATCGGGAGTTCAAGGTCAGCCTTGCTCAAAATAGATGAATAAATAAGGAAGGGAAGGGAGGAAGGCTGTGAAACTCAAGACCCCTTGACTGGTTAAGAATCTTCTTTTGTCAATTAAAAGCTAAGGGAAGCTGGGGTTGCATGCCTTTAATCCTGCACTTGGGAGGCAGAAGTAGGTGAATCTCTGTGAGGTAAAGGCCAGCCTGCTCTACAGAGTCCAGGTCAGCTAGGTAGGGCTGCAAAGACAAACCCTGAATCAATTCTCCCCCCCCCACCCCACCCAAAAGCCAAGGGGTAATTCTTCTCAAACATCTATTCCTTTTTTTTTTTTTAAAAAAAAAAAAAAACTTTATTTATTTGCCTTGGTGTTTGCCTGGAACTGGAACTACAGACAGTTGTTAGCTGTCATGTGGGTGCTGGGAATCGAACCCGGGTCCTCTGGAAGAGCAGATGGTGCTCTTAACTGCTGAGCCATCTCTCCAGCCCCCCCCCAAACATCTATTCCAATCAACAGGGAAAGGAATAGGGAAGGAGTAAATATATGCTCTGAGTGTGTGTATGTGTGTGTGTGTGTAAGTATATATGCTGTGTGTGTGTGTGTGTGTGTGTGTGTGTGTGTGTGTGTGTGTATGGTGTGCCTGTGGAGACCAGAAAAGGGCATCAGGTGTCCTAGAACTGAAGTGACAGGTAAAGCAGCTGTTTCTCCAGCCTCAAAGAAGACATGTGAAATGAGAATAGAGAAATGGACGAGGGTAGGATCTGGTTCAGAGTGTTTGTTATTGTGTAGGAAGTCCTGGGGGAGGTGGTAGGGAAGGGAAGAGAGGAAGGTGGGGGAAGAAGAGGGTGGGGTGGGGGAAGAAAAGGAGAGAGATAGATATTGATTTCAACTAACTCATAAATAAGGGGTTAAGAATGGTCTGGCCAGGTATGATGAGTCATGTATTTAATCCCAGCACTCAGGAGTCAGAGCCAGGCAGACCTCTGTGAATTTGAGGCTACCTTGGTCCAAAAGCCAATTCCAGGCAGCTGGAGTTACACAGTAAGACCTTGTCAATAAATAAGGAGAAAGAAAATTGAAGTCTGATGATATACACTTTCCTTTCAAGACTATGTGGTGACATAATGTCCTAAGAGAATATGAGACCAGAAATAAGTATAAAGCAGGCACAGGAGAAAGAGAAAGAAACGACCAGGTTCAAGGCAATACAAAAGCAATTTGATCTACCTACCTACCTACCTACCTATTTGACTGTCTGACTGTCCATCCATCCATCCATCCATCCATCCACTCACGCATCCACCCACCCAACTACTCATCTATCCATCCATCCATCCATCCATCCACTCACGCATCCACCCACCCAACCACTCATCTATCCATCCATTTATCCATCCATCCATCCATCTATCCATCCACCTGGTTGCATTTAGTAGCTCAGGTAAAAAGAAGGTAATTGGGTTAATTTCAGCTCCAGTTTATGATGCATGGTAAGTGGAAACATTGGCCAGATCTCGGGTTTCTATTTTTAAAAAGGAGACTTCTCTAATGGCATGGTTGGATGGAAAGATACTGTGAAATACTACATAAGGAGATCCGAGTCCTAAGGGATGGGTCCTCTATAAACTGTGAACACAGTGAGGGAATGAACATGTTGTAATTATGTTCCGTGTTGCTTTGCTAGAGCCGCCGAGAGCTGCTGTCGGGTGGGTGGGTGTTCACGTGGCTGCTGACGTGTAGTCTCAATGTTCGTGCCTCAGAACTTTAGGGCTGGGAAGGAAGGGAGGGCTATGACCAGATGCTGTGGATTGGAGAGGAGTCATTTCGGAAGCCATCGAGAAAAACAGTCAGAAGTCATGAGTGTGGAAATCGGATGATGACAGCCAGGTTCTCTATTTTAAGATGCTGGTGGGAGGGGGAGGTGGGCAGGGATTAGCACAGTGAGCTGCCTTCGTGAGGGCGGGCTCCACAGAAAGCACTGTTGTCACGGGGAAGACAGAGGAAGAGAAGGATGCTGGTGATTAAGTTGCTTGATCTATTTCTCACAGTGAAAAGCAAGATGGGGTAAGGACTCAGGACACCTAAGAGCACCGAGGCCCCCTGGGTGGGATGGAACTTACCATGCAAGTGTCTGATCGGTCACTGTTTCAATCACAGTGTAGAGGGCAAAGACGATCCAGTACATCATCCAGCGGACCTGGAAGCCAAAAAGGCACTCATGAAGCAATTGCCCAAGACAACCCAGGGTCTGCTACGTCAAACCTGAATCTTACCATCTGGGATAAATATCAATCTGGGTTACTATGTTTTCCAAAAAGAAATTATTTGCTCAGAGTAATTTGATATAAATATAAATGCATCTCTGGATATACATTACACTGGAGTTCAATGCAGAAGATGATGGTTCAGTTTCCAAAAGGTTTTATGTATGAATCTGAGAGGACTACATTAAATGTCTTGAGTTACAAGAGTCAACAACAGGGGCTGAAGAGATGGCTCAGCGGTTAAGAGCACCGTCTGCTCTTCCAGACGACCTGGGTTCGATTCCTAGCACCCACATGGCAGCTAACAACTGTCTGTAGTTCCAGTTCCAGGCAAACACCAAGGCAAATAAATAAATAAATAAAAATAAAGTTTAAAAAAACAAAACAAAACAAAAACAAGAGTCAACAACAAATCTCTGAGGTCTGAAACAATGTAGCCCATTAACCAGAACCATCTAATATACATATAAATAAACCAGTACAAGACATAACAACATCTAATGCTCATCGGTCTTTAGAATTTTGCATTTATCGGGGCTGGAGAGATGGCTCGGCGGTTAAGAGCACCGCCTGCTCTTCCAGAGGACCCGGGTTCGATTCCCAGCACCCACATGGCAGCTAACAACTGTCTGTAGTTCCAGTTCCAGGCAAACACCAAGGAAAATAAATAAATAAATAAAGTTTTTTTAAAAAAAAAAAGAATTTTGCATTTATCAGGACTGGAGAGATGGCTCAGTGGTTAAGAGCACTTGCTGCTTTTCTAGAGGTCCCGGGATCAATTCCCAGCAACCACATGGTGGCTCAGAACCATTTATAGTGGGATCAGATTCTTATAATGTGCATGAAGACAGAGCATCCATATACATGAATAAATAAATCTTAAAAAAAAACCAAAACACCAAAAGGGTACTTTTTTTTTTTTTTGGCATTTATCTTGGTGTGGTGATGCTTGTCTTTAATCTTTGTACCTGGGAGGTAGAGAAGGGTGGATCTCTGTGATTTCAAGGATAACCTGGTCTACTTATTGAGCTTCAGGTCAGCTGGAGCTACACAATGAGACCTAGCCTCAAATAAGCAATTTTACATTCTTAATTTTTCAAAGTACAGAAATTGTTCACAGACCAAAGAACTATATCATAGAATGGTTTTACTTGTCATGACAAATCCATAAAACCAGCCACCCTGTTGGAGAACCTGAAGTTAGCATCTTTCACTCCAATCCTGCAGCAGCAGTTTGGAAAATTTTTGACTTCTTGCCTGCTGAAGGAGTACACCTTCCCTGGTCCCTCATTCTCTACTGTCTTTTGGCACTACATCCTAACATGAGTGGAAGCTCTCATTTTACACCTTTTCTTCAATGCTGCCAGACAGACTTTTTTCAAGTGGGTTCAGTTTTTTCTTTTTTATTTGTTTTCCTGCTAAACGATGTAAGATAAGCAAATACACAGCCCCACACCAACCTCTGGACTTCTGACTGCACAGTACATAATATAGCAATGATGCCTCTAACCCCTAGAACAATGGTATGGGTTGGGAAACACAATTATTTCTGCCAAGGTCACTGTGCAGGAGTGTGGATCCAGGCTGAGTGATTCTGGGAGGGGCTAGCCAGCCTTACCATATGCAGAGGAAAACAAATTGCTTCCCTCATCCTCGGCACATCAATGTCCTGATAAGCAGCTGGAATATTGTGCTATGTAAAAAATATTTTTAAAGGTGGCACACACAGTAATGGGTTGAACTGTGGCATTTTCGTATGTGTCACGGCGCATGGCTGTTCTACGATATCCTTATTAACTACTTAGTTTTGAGATAGATGCTTGTTTGATTATTTCATAGACAACATCAAATTATGACTCAAGGCTAGGGATGTAGTCAGTGGTAGAAGAGTTGCCTAGGGTGTGTGAAGAGAGTAAACTTAGCTCAAGAAACCCCATTCTGTATTCTAGTAGATATTTTATGAAAAAGGTATAATAAAGTTTAGTTTCACATTCCTGGCAGGGGGCCTACCCAGTTCTGGGAGAAGAATAGACATGCCTGACCAGTCCTGGGGAAAAAAATATGTTTTATGCCTGCCCAGTTCTGGGAGAAGAATAGACCTAGCAGGGGGCCTGCCCAGTTCTGGGAGAAGAATAAGCCAAGCATTAGCCAAGAACATGTTTTGTAGTCAAACCACAAAATGTTCCAAGCTAGAGACAGCTAATCAAAAACCAGCCACCCTAGGTGGGGTCCAAGAATATCCTGCTGGAAAAAGTCCCTAAGCACAAGCCAATCAGTAGCATGCTTGCACCATGTCCCCAAGCAACCGACTTTGTTGTAGTATTGGCCTATAAAAGCCAATGTAACCTAGGAATAAGCAGCTCTTCCTTGCTCTGTTACAATGGAGGCTTGGTGTAAGCTCCCTGCCTGGCTTGTATTGCGCTGCCAATAAACCTTGCTGTTGTATTTCAGACATCTCTGTCTCCAGTGGTCTGAGCTTTGGGCATAACAGCATGTACACCACAAATACCTCAACAGTGCCCTTGGAACTGAGGCACAGGTAGCTGGTTGTGAGCTGCCAAGTGGGTGTTAGAACTCAACGTGGGTCTTCTCCAAGAGTAGTAAACATTCCTCCCCAGCACTAACACATTTTTTTCTTTTTAAAAAAGGAAGAAAAGAGGTATTCCCTTGTAGTTAAACTAAACTGTTACCAAATGGCAAGCTATGTCATCAATAGTATATTACAGACATTTTCTCCTGTGGTGCTGAATAGTGTTTATTACTATTATTTTTCCTTAGGTCTCACTTTGTAGCCCAGGTTGGCTTTAAACATGTGACAATCCTCCTGCCTAGGCTTTCCGAGATTACCTGAGTCATCAGGCCTGGCACTGGCTATAATTTTATACAAGGAAAATCCTATGATTTGAATTTGTCTTTTGTGAATAGATTTCTTGACAATCCGCTCTCTTGAATGTAAAATATGGATCATAAACGTAACTGAACGTAGGTAATAATTAAATGTCACCCAATGAGCATGTGCTATTCATGGGAGCAACCACAGTGAAAGTTAACCTTGAAAATGTGTTGCCTCATTTTTAACAATAAATGGATTTGGTTAGGACTTTACACAAAATGATTACTCAGCAATGCTTTTATAAAAACTGTGCCTCGAGGCCACCCAGCTTCTGTTTAAGGTTTTTTCCAGAGGAAATTCCAGAAGTCAAGGTTAAAAGAAAAAACAAAACAAAACAAAAAAATAGCTCATAAAATTGTAACTAAGGACCTGTGAAGACAAAGACCTAAACAGTTTTCCTATCAGATGAAGATACCAGTAATAAAATGCAGCATTAGTATTAATGATTTCTGAGAAAGCCATGGACCTTTCTGTGTCTGTAATGATTGGCTGTTCCTCAATCCTGCAAATACAAAGCCTGCTGCCACTCAAGTCTCAACTATACAGTGGCTTAATATTTACCAGGAACCAATGCACATCCTCTTGCATACATTAAATCTTCTTCTGTACATTACTCATGACCTCTAATATGATGCTAATCTTTCCACATCCCTCCTTACTCTTTTCTGCAGGGTCTGAACTGTGGCCCTCCTGCTGCAGCCTTGCCTGTGCTGACATCAAAGGTGCGTGTCACCACGCCTGGCTCTATAATCCCTTCTATGTATCACACTTACTGACAACAAAAGAAACGAACAGTATCTTTGATTCCTAAGAAATAAACTCTCCAACAAGGCAATATGTACATCCATATAAGTTGATCCCCCCCCTCCACTTTTGACTCACCTTTCCTATTAGACATGGTGTAGTTAATTCTTAAGGACTGAGGTGTCATCATTAGCAATGCCATACACTGATACAACCATACCCAATCTTACTATTTATTTGCCATTGGAAAAGACACACACATATGGGACGGGCAAATGGTTCAGGAGATAAAGGCGCTTGCTTCAAGTGGTCTACATGGTAGAAGGGCACATATGACTTCTTCCTGAACATTGTCCTGACTGTCACATGTGCTCTGGGGTACAAAGACCAATAAATACACACACATGCATTTAAATAAGTGAAATTAAAAAAGACAAGAGCTACAGTGGTGGCCACCTTTAATCCTAGCACTCAGGAGGCAGACACAGGCAGATTTCTCTGAGTTCCAGGCCAGCCTGGCCTACAGAGTGAGTTCCAGGACTACACAGAGAAACTTTGTTTCAAAAAAATAACAAAGGGGCTGGAGAGATGGCTCCAGTGGTTAAGAGCACCGTCTGCTCTTCCAGAGGACCTGGGTTCGATTCCCAGCACCCACATGGCAGCTAACAACTGTCTGTAGTTCCAGTTCCAGGCAAACACCAAGGCAAATAAATAAATAAATAAAGGTTTTTTTTTTTTTTTTAAAAAAAAAAACAAGAAAACAAAACAGAAAAAGAAAAGACAAGAGACGCACAGGCTTTTGATATTTTAATGAGATGACAATGATATTCAAATTATGAGAATATTATGAACATCAGATGAGAAAGACAAGAATAATCTAGGGATAATCTAAGGAAGGTAGGTAGAAGGAAGCCTCCGTAGAGGAAGTGTGTATCCTCTGCTAGGACAAAGAAAAAAGGAAGGGAAACGTTTGCTGTGTGGGGAAGAGGTCTTGTGTAGGGAAATAGGGAAGAGGTCTGCAGGAGGTGAACACTTCCTCAGCCCGTAGCCAGAGGGCGGGTCATTGGTTAGGAGTGGTCCCGCTTTCAGAAGAACAAGAAAGAACCAGAAAAGTTATTTTTGTTTTTGATTTTGATTTTCCGAGACAGGGTTTTTCTGTGTAACAGCCCTGGCGGTCCTGGAACTAGCTCTGTAGACCAGGGTGGCCTTGAACTCACAAAGATCCACCTACCTCTGCCTCTTGAGTGCTGGAATTAAAGGCATGTGCCACAAACCCTGCCTTCATAGTCAACCTTTAACATTTTTAATGAAGTATAACATTTCTATATCACATGAATAAGATTAATATTGAGCTTTCTTTTCTTTTAAAAATATTTATTTTTATGTGCATGACCGTTTCGCCTGCATATATGTAAGCACACTGGAGGCTTGTCAGGAAGTAACAAGACAACACAACCCCTTGGCTTAGAAAAGTTGTTTTTTATGGGTAGGTCTCACCAATGATGCCTTTACCTAAGGGGACTAAGGGTGCAGTGAGGCCTCTAGGGCAATGAAGGCATAGTGGCTGAGTGCCTGGCTCCTCAGCTGAGAGAGAGAGAGAGAGAGAGAGAGAGAGAGAGAGAGAGAGAGAGAGAGAGAGAGAGAAACAGTGGATGTGTATCACCAGGCTTTCTCTTCTTCCTGCTAGTCAGCAGGGACAGAGCAGCCTGCGAGGCTGTGTTGAAGGTGAGCAGTTCTTAAACAGTTGTAGGAGGAAGATTCCTTGCTGAAATAAAGGGCTTGTTTCATGAAGGGCTGGCACAGGACAGATAAATCCTCATATTCCTTCTGTCACTGAATTCTTTGTTGAGTGTTACAATTGCAGCATCTGGCTCCCATTCTAATCTTCGGGGAATGAGAGGCTTGGGCCACCATAGAAATGGTTCTAGAATTAGCTGTGCATCCACCAGGGAGCTGTTATGGGATAGATGGGGCACACCTAATGGCTGGTTAGTGGTGGCTGGTGCAGTGGCAGGGATGCAAAAAACAGAACTGTTCTCAGGGGCTGTGGCTGAGATCTCAGAAGGATTTAGGAAGCAATGAAAGGGTAGGAAGAGTGACATTCTGACACAACTGACTGAAACAGCCAGAGGAAAACAATAACTTATGACTATGATCCTTTGGAGGTGTGGCTTCTGAGATTGTTCATTCATCTTGTATTGTATTGTATGTGACCTTAGCAGCATTCCCCTCCCATCACCTTCACTAGGCAGAACACACACACACACACACACACACACACACACACACACACACACACACGACTATTCGAGTCTGCAATCCAATCCCAGAGCTGTGGGTTGGCCAGCCAGTCTAGCTGAAATGGTGCGCTGTAGGTTTGGAGACAACCCTGTCTCTAAAATCCTTTTCAAAAGGTAGAAAGTAACTAAAGAAGGCAAGCATCCTAACCTTGAGCTACATCCTTAGCCCAAAGAGAACCTCAAAATCATTCAGCTACCAAAAGAAATCCATTTGTCAAGGAAATAAAGCCCCTAATTAGGCAAGCTCTTTTAAAGATTAGAGAATCAGCTGTGACATGAAACCACAGTACCTAAAGTGACATTCTGGTTACACAGTGCATGGGCAGACGGTCCTTGGCAGGGAGCCAGGAGCTGCTTTATTAGGTGCTCCAGATCCATAAGGTTTTGATAAGCCTTAGCATTTCAAAAATCCAGACAGTCATGTGATGGGAGTTCTTAGCTTCACTCTCCCAGAGGAATTAGAGGACATTTAAAGCCTGAGCACTACTGTAAAATGAACATACCCAGAGGCAGAGTGAGTGTACTATCAGAAGACCATGCTCCATTTAATGGGAGCTCATTTACATTATCCTGATGCCCAAAGAAAAGTGGGTTCATTTCACGGATCTTTTAACATTTTTCAACAAAAGAAGTTTTTATGCTCTATATCTTTGGGAAAAAAAAAAAATCATGACAAATCCAGGACAAACAAACACAGTAAATATTTAAACCTTCCTCCCAGAGTCCCATTGCAGAAACAAACAGGAATACGGGGACACGGACCCACAAAAGTGGGGGTGGGGTGGCATCGGGATCAGCGTCTGGTTTACAAGCACAAGCTATGTGCTTTTAGAGTCATGGAGAATGGTACGGACATATTAATTGAAAAATGTTTTTATTAAACTGTTCCTTTATGTAACTAGTTCTGCCCTTACTAGAGTGGTATTATAATAGCAGCGATGATAATATAGCAAATGATATAGCTGTACTAATTTACAGTGTGTGATTAGAAAAACAGAGTTGATAAGTTAATTTGACAAATATTACTTAGGGTCTATTGTGCACAAAGCCTTTGACATAAAAGAGGCATACACTATTATGGCAAGGTTTTCCTGCTCCCAAGGAGCCTTCATTGTAGGATATGAATATAAGAAGATATATAATTAGGATAGGATAGGCAGTTTAACCCACATATAACTACTAAGATCTTAGTAACACTATTATTACTCACTGCTTTGTCTGAATGAAACTTACTTCTTAGGGAAATAAGTGGCTTTCCTAGTTATTGCCACCCCCCCAAAGTCAAAGGTCATACATAAATCTGTGTATTGTGATTGGCTTATATAACAACTGCCACTGCAACCACTTCACTCAAACAGTGGGAGGCAGGAAACCTGCCCTGGTCATCACATTCCCAGTACCCTCTGCCTGGGAAAGCAGGTACAAAACAATCCTACTGAACAATTTCTGGTTTCTGGGGCAAGGTCTAGAGGCCAGGCTGGCATGGACCTCAACTACACAGCCAGGCAGTAAAGGCAGCCCTCCTGAACACTGGAACCACAGGAGTCACCAGGTCTGGCTGCTTTCTTTTCTTTTCTTTTTTTATTTGTGAGTCCAAGACAGAGTTTCTCCATGTAACATTCCCTACTGTCCTGGAACTCCTTTTGTAGGCCAGGCTGGCTTCAAACTCACTGAGATCCACCTTCCCCTGTCTCCCCAGTGCTGGATGAAAGGGAAGCATCACCACTGCCTGGCCTGTCTACTTTCTTAAAATTTAAGGTTTGGGGTGTAGTATGAGAAGGATTAGTGGGTAAAGTGCTTGCCTTGTAGTTAGAGCCTAAAGCCCCGAGTTTCATCCTCGGAATCCAACAAGGTGGAAGGAGACAAGTGATGGACGCTAGGAAGTCCTTTAACTGACCATGCTCAAGGAGGCACCTAAGTGTCCACATGTACACATATTATGTGAGTGCACACAACAATGAGTAATATTAAAAAAAAAGGAAGATCGTAATCGATAACGCTCAAACAAGTAACTAGGAGCTGCAAATGACATTTTATAGAAAAAAAAAAAAAGTAGTTGTCATTTTTCAAATTACCAAGACATTAAAAAACTTCTAGGGCTGGAGAGATGGCTCACAGGGTAAGAGCACTGACTGTTCTTCCAGAGGTCCTGAGTTTGATTCTCAGCAACCACATGGTGGCTTACAACCAGCTATAATGACATCTGGCACCCTCTTCTGTATACTGTATACATAATAAACTAATCTTTTTACTACAGATTCACCCAATCTTAAAGCTTCTAATGCTGGTCTTAAAAACCAAAAACAGACCCAAACAAACGGTGAACCTTCCCTCTACTTATGACTAACAACGATTTAAATTATAACCACTAAGTAACCCCAGAGCATAAATGTTAAAATATGCTCCAATGGGAAAAAACAAACAAAAAACAAAAACAAAAACCTCAAAAGAAACAAATGCTGCTGAATTTCAGACCACCCAAAGAGAACTTTATTTTCTGGCCATTGTTACTTCTTTGAGTCAATTCTCCCAGAGCACTTGTGTACAGCACATTTCAGAGGGGATGGAGAAATTCTAGGATCAGGATTCCTCGGAAAACACTACGGAGTTGAAAAAGATTTCTTCTGTTTCATGAACAATTATGCAATAATTGGGTTATTTCACAACAATCTTCTTCCCCCTCTAAAACAAAGACGAATGAAATGTGAGAAATCAAACAGGAAAAACTTCGTCCTTTATTCAACCCAGATGGCTCCGCTAGGGGATTTTTCTCAGAGCGGTGCCAAGTTAGAGGCATGGTTGAAAATAAGCTAGTGCAGCTAGATTTCATGTGGGTAGAGGATAAGTCTGGATATGCAGAGCCTGTCTGTCTGTTCGTTCATGCCTTGACATAGGTTCCTGTGTAGAGCTTAGGTCTCCGCAAGGGCGTTTATACCCAGTGATCCATCTTGGCATCCCTGAACATCATTTACGAACAGACGGAACGTGGGTTTTAAAAGGCTAGGGTTGACCTGGGCTTCCCCTCTTTGGAGGAGGACCCCTGCCTGTCTTATTTCATGTGAGGACTTTGATTGCTGTTGCTCACCTTGACTCCTGGTTGGGGCTTCCCCTGTCCCAAGCCGGGCTCAAGGAAGCAAGAAGAACCTACGGTTTCTGGTTATTACCACCCCAGGCCTCACAGAAGCCCCTGATGTTTTAAAAGACAAAGCTGCATGTAATACAGATGCATCTGGTGCCCAAGCAAACTGAGACAGACACGGACATTTCTGTCATCTGATTGCATTGGCCTCTCCGGGACCAGTCAACTACAGGAGCTCTGTGTACTTCACCCTTCATCTCTTCAGAGCTGTTTCAAAACTAGACAACAATTAATTTAAAAAGCGTTGAAAACAAGATGCAAAATTCAAAAACGGCATCAGGAACCTGCTTCCAGCAGTACATGGGAAGAAAGGGTTGACAGCAGTTCAGCCCCAGATAATTCTTTCCATTCACAATGGCTGGGAATTCAAGCTCCCCCCCCTTTGTTTAAATTTGCCTTTACTTACTTAGAATACTACGTATTTCTAAGAGAAGAGATACTGTTATGTTGAACGCTGTGCAGAATTTTTCAAGGTCTGAAATGAGGAGCAGCCAATCCCACGGAGAGGCGCAGAGTGGACCATCTGGCCATCCCGTGGGTGAGCTTGGCTCCCCTGTAGCCTCTCACTTCCTGCTCTTCTCTTTCCAGCACTCTAACATCTTAGACCACTCCTCTTCTTATCTGAGTCACCCCAATGGGCAGTACTACTCTAGAGGCATTTCTATCTCAGAGAGAACCAAGGTCTGCACTGGGGCCGTGGCAACACTCTAGTGTGCTCAATCTTCCTAATGCTGTGACTTTTTAATAGTTTTTTGTGTTGTAGTGACCCCTAACCATAAGATTATTTACGTTACTGCTTTATAACTGTAATTTTCTACTGTTATGAATTGTAATGCAAGACTTTTTTGGAGATACAAAGTTGCCAAGGGGGTCGTGACCCACAGGTTGAGAATCACTGCCAGCATCCACTGCACCCATAGGTCAGCTTCAAAACATGGAAACCAGGGGCAAGTCTGACTTAACTTGACTTTAACTGTGTCAAATCATGTTTATTATATTGCAAGTTGTTCATCAATTTGCATGCCTGTAGAACAAATAGTTTGTCAGGGCCCATTTGTACATATGAATTTATTATAACTTGAGCACAATTTAGTGAATGTTATGTGGTGGAAAGCTGCCTACAACAACACCTTTGTAAAAAAGGTTTTCCATTGAGATATAAAATAACAAAATTTACCATGACATTTTCACATACACGTATATTGTACTCTGTTCATAGTTAATCCCGTTACCCGTTTTTGCCGCCTCTCCTCCAGCTTCCTTCCTTCCCTTAAAAACTCCTATGTTCTTCACACCCCACAGTTAAATCTAGATTCTGCATATAAAAAAATTTTAACATTTTAAAAATTAATAGTTTTCCCCTAGCTGTAGATTAGAATTTCCAGAGGGAGCTGGAGAGATGGCTCATTGGTTAAGAGCACTGGTTGCTCTTCCAGAGGACCCCAGTTCAATTCCCAGCTCTCACATGACAGCTAACAACTGTCTGCAACTCCAGTTCCAGGGCTTCTAACTCCTTTTAACACCAGTGGAATCTCTGGAGGGGCTGGTGAGATGGTTCAGAGGGTGACAGTGCTTGCCTGCAATCCTGGAGCCCACATAAAAAGCCAGATGTGGTGGCATGTGCCTGTAACTCAGCACGTCTACTGTGAGTTAGGAGTCAGAGATGGGAGAATAAGCCAGAAGCTTACAGTCTAGCCAGCTCACAGCTCAGTGACACAGACAAGAGAGGCCACCCTACCTCAGTCAGGAACAAGGAAGGAAGCAACCCAGAGAAATCCTCTGACCTCCACATGCTTGCAATCCCCCCCACAACTCCTCCAGTCATGCAGATTTCTAGATCCCCTCAGCATAATATATATATATAGAGAGAGGGTATCCAGGTATTTAAAAAGCACAGTCCACATATGCTTTGGATGTTGGGTCAGAGTTCAGCCCACGCACAGAGCCCTGGCTTTGCTTGAGAGCTGGCTGGAAAGGCATAATTTTAAGGCCAGGCCAGATCTACTACACCAGCATCTGCATTTTAACAAGCTCCCAGAGGAGGCACGCAGTCGCTGAAGCCTAACAACACTACCATGGGAGGCTACTCCATGCAGTCCTCAGAATACCAACTAGAGCAAAGGGCAATGCTCGCTCTTTGTAACACTGAAAGGAGGCCTTTAGGTTTGGAGAAAAGGAGAACGGTGTTTTGTGAGACAATTAATGTAATCCTTTAAAATACAATTGTACTTTCAGAACATTATTTATGTATACCATCGTTAAAATAAAATTAAAAGGCAGGCATGGTGACTCACACCTGTAATCCCAGACTCTGAAACCTGAGGCAGAGAAGTATGTCTGAGTTTGAGGTTAGCCTGGGCTACATAGCTTACTTTGCACACAGCTTGGTTTACAGAGTTAGATCCTGTTTAAAGAAAAAAAAAAAAAAAAAAAAAAAAAAAAAAAAAAAAAAAAAAAAAAAAAAAAAAAAAAAAAAAAAAAAAAAAAAAAAAAAAAAAAAAAAAAAAAAAAA
>PVIH01000344.1:120668-257223 GCA_004025045.1 Sigmodon hispidus | reverse complement strand
TAAATAAGAGGGGCAGACAGTCAGGTTTCTCTATCTCAAGTCCATTAAGAATATTCTGTTGTCTCTCTAACTAAGGAACATCCAAGTAGACTAGAGCTATCTGGATATGGACAATCGATAAAGGCCCCTTCCCAAGGAGCATGTCTGGGGCTGCAGACAGAACTCAGTTGCTACAGTGCTGGCCTAGCATTCAGGAGGCCCTGGGTTCAGCACATAGGACGCATTAACCGGGTGTTGTCTTGCACCTGTGACCTCAGCACTTAGGATGTACAGGCAAAGTTCAAGGTCATCTTGGCCTGGTTTCAGAATCCTTTGGGCTATGAGTTCTCCTGGTCCCCAAATAAATAAAATCTGCTGACTGACATCAGATCTTCATTTGGAAGGAACCTGTTGGAAACCTTTGGAAGCCACTGTGATTCTGTGAAATGCACATTTCTCAATCCAGTCTTTACTTGTGGCCTCTCCCTCTGTACTTGCAGAGTCAGGATATGTGGTGGGTTTTGTTTATTTGTTCCTGTTTTTAAAGCAATTTCTTTGGTTTTACTTAACCATCCAGAATGCCAAAAGGACAGGATTTAAGGGAAAACATATTCGGGTATGTTTGAGATTTCTGAACGGCTGTTTCAAAGGATTTCCTCTCCCACATCCCCATGATGCCTCTCGTGTGTCCTTCAAGCTGTACCAGGTTGTAGGAAAGATATGTTGGTGGTAGTGGACATCTTCAGAAACAGCTGTGGCTTCTGCATTTTTTAGGACCTTCAGCTGAAAAGAACAGAGGTCAGGTACATATGATACAATTAGGAACTATGTGGTTAAAAAAATTATTTTTCCTTTTATGGGTCTGTGTATTTTCCCAGCATGGACGTGTTCCCTATGCATGCAACACCACAGAGGCCAGAAGATGTGGTCCTTGGCCCCCCTGGAACTGGACTTACAGGTGGCTGTGAGAGGCCATATAGGTGACAGGAACCAAACCTGGGTCCTGAGTCCCAGCAGCAAGTACTTTTAACTCCTGGGCTGTCTCTCTGGCCCCTCACAAGTCTCGGGTTTTAGAAATAAAACATTTCTGTAATAAAAATGTTAAGTAGTTGAGTGTTTTCCTTGTCATTTAAATTTTGCCCATCTTGCTTCAGTCTCTCTAGTGTGTCAGCCCTCCCAATCTTCCCGTCCTTCCTCTTCAAATGCCCTTGTCTTCCTTACAGAGGCCCCTCCCATCCCCCCAAGATAGAAGCTTGTCACATATTCTAGGCTTTCTCAAATTTCCAATCCTCCTGTTCCGGTCTCCTGAGGACTGGGATTACAAGTGTCCATGAGGTTTATCATCAAAGACACACTTTTGGTTTCTGATATTTTATCTGTCTTCCTCCCTTCTCCCCCTTTGTGTGTTGTGTGTGTGTGTTTTAAAGCTATCATGGTAAAAAATAAAAACTGTGGTGTTTATGACCATTTCTGTTTTCTTAATGGCTCTACTCCACACTTGTGCTCTTTCTCTGAGTATGATCCCCGGTGTTCTGGTGGGGAGGTTATGGGTTCGGAACAGAGACAGAACACTGGCTGCCTCTGAATATGTTTCTCCCTCAAGTGAGGGTGGAGGCAAACAGTTTTTTGGTTGTTAGAGCTTTTGTGATTTTAAACTGTTCCATCACTAGGGATTAGGGTGGAGGTGGCTAGGCCTCTCTCCAACTTCTTAGCAACATTTCCTTTAATGGAAACAACTGTCTCCTCTCGCTTTAGAGTCCGTTCCGTTCCCACTGACATTACATACACTTGGTAAAGTAACGTCCTGCCCGGACAGCAGTAGAAATCTGGCCAGCCTGTAGGTGTAGTGTGACTGCAGGGATTGATCTGTTGCTGTTTCCCAAGCATTTTCACTGGGAGCAAGGACAGGCCGCAGCTCAAGGAGCGTGGGAAAGCTCTATTGAATTCACAAAGGCCAAGAGTTTCATTAATTGGCATTCTAAAACCGTCTAGAAACTATCTTGGGTCCTCTGCAAGAGCAGCAAGTGCTCTTAACCTCAGAGCCAATTTTCTGGATCCAGTTACAGCATCTTCTTTACACTTAATGAGTCATGAGCATTAGATAATTGATCATGACCTTATCAGTGACATCAACAGAGAATACATATATATATACACACATACAGCTATATATATCTTCATATATACAGATCAATATACATATTGATATGCACTATATGTAAGTAAGCCTGACACATCAAAAATCAGGATTAAATGCCTTCAATCCCAACACTCAGGAGGCAGAAGCAGGTGTGTCTCTGTGAGTTGCAGGCCAGTCTATTCTACAGAGTGAGTTCCAGGCCAGCCAGGGCTACACAGAGAACCCTAGTTTCAAAAAAAACAAACAACAACCAACAACAACAAAAAACCAGAAAACCAAACCAAACCTTAGAAAATGGACTGGGTGTTGCTCAGTGACAAAGTGCTTGTCTAGCATGTGTAAGGTTGTGGGTTCGAGTCCCAGTACTGTAACAGTAAATAAACAAGCAAGCGAAAGGAAAGCTAGGCTTACACACTGGCATTGTTATCCATGCCTTTAGCCCTAGCATTTAAGAGGCAGGGGCAGACATGCCTCTAAGGGTTTTGAGGCCAGTCTGGTCTACATAGTAAGTTCTGGGAGAAGCAAGACTACACAGTAAGACTTGTATCAAAAAGCAGAACAAAACAAAAAATACCTCCCATTAGACTTATAGTTAAAGATACTCATTCTAGTAGTTAGTATTAAATTTTAAAGTTATTTTCAAGGGCTGACAAAATAGTATGTGTTCCTTTAGAGCCATACTATAATAAGTACTACTAGTATACATAATGGTATAAATGATACTTATAAATGAATGCTAATGTGTTTTATCTGATACCATAGAGCAGTGGTTTTCAACCTTCTTAATGTTGTGACCTTTTAATATAGTTCTTCATATTGTAGTGAGGCCCCACCCATAAAATCATTTTTGCTGCTACTTTACAGCTATAATTTTGCTACTGCTATGACTGTTAATATAACTATCTGATATGCAGGATATCTGATATGTGACCCTTGTGAAAGGGTTACAATCCACAGCTTAAGAACCACTGTCACAGAATAATCCAGCAACAATAACCCAATCACCAAGGCAATTTGAAAATCTGGGTAAAAATGTGAGAATATACATATTGAATTCCCATCCTTCTGAAAAAAATCTCATTAAAAAAAAAAAAAAAGGAATCATAGTACGTGTGTGTGTGTGTGTGTGTGTGTGTGCACACGCGCATGTGAAAAGCTGAGGAGAACTTGCTGTGGGGACAGTCTTTCTGTACGCTGTGAATATGTGTTGGCCTATGGCAGGACAGGAGACAGTCAGGTGGGGAATCCAAGAGAGATACAGAAGAAGAAAGGCGGGGTCAGTGAAGATGTGGTCCAGCCACCCAAGAAGCAAGAGGTGAAAGTATCAGTAAGCCATCAGCGAGGTGGCGACACATAAATCTAGAGAAATGGGTTGACTTAAGGTTCAAGAGCTAGCAAGTAACAGCCTCAGCCATAGACCAAACAGTTTGTAATTAATGTAAGCCTCTGAGTAATTATTTTGTAAGTGTCTTAGGGACCAAGGATGGGAAAGGTTCGTCTGAACTAGGGGGTTGACAGACCGAGAAACTTCCTTCTATAAGAACTGGTGAGGGCTGGCGCTCTCCTTTCCCAATGTGGGTCCCAGAAAGAGAACTCAGGTTGTCAGGCAGGGCAGCGAGGGCCTTTACAGTCTTCTTGCCACCTCAGGTTGACTATAAGGAAGAACTAAAAGTAGATCAAGCTGGGCCTGGTGGTACATGGTTAGTGTTCTTGAGACAGGAGAATCAGAGTTAGAGACCACACAACATTCTAGGAGACTGTGCCTCCCCTCCCCGGTCAAAGGTGTACATCAGAATGTAAACAAACAGATAAACACATAGCCAATAAAACTAAGTTTTTCGGGCTGGAGAGGCGGCTCAATGGTTAAGAGTGCTGACTGTTCTTCCGGAGGACCTGAGTTCCATTCTCAGCATCCACATGGCAGCTAACAATTGTCTGTAATTCCAAGATCTGACACCCTTACACAGTTATATATACAGACAAAACACCAATTCACATAAAATAAAAATGAATATTAAAAAAAAACCCTAATTTTTTTGTTAAAAGAAAAAAATGTCTGCTTTAATCAGTGGGCTAATCTTCAAACTTTCAATACCGAAACCTTTTAATTAAATGAGATATGTTACTGTCATTTTGAGGGTTAGGATCAAATCCAGAGCTTTGCTCATGCCAGGAACCACATCCCTTCCCTTAAATGAACATCTGAATTCCAGTCACAAGGCACCTAGCACACATAAGTAGGTCAGTGGGATTGCTCTGTGCCCTGGGAACACAATGAGTGAATCAAGAGCACTCTTGGGTATGTTTCCCCTTTAATCTCCACCCTAAAACTACTAGACAACTTCAGCTGTCCCTGAGCAACAAGCACTCTAGAGCCAGCTCTTGGTCCTTATGTTCATTTCTATCATTTTCAGATTCAGCTAAAAAATGAGGTCATTTCCAAAAAACTCCACAGTCACTTGTGGGCCTTCTACTGAGTCATCTCCCATAGGAATGTTCCCTCTTTGTTCCTGTCCACAATAAATCTCAGGACCAAATGTCTGATTTTTAACTTCAAGTGCTCAGTCTCTTCATTGCTGTTCTCTCCAGCATTCTAAGAATAAGAGCACTGGTTTCCTAGAAAAGCTACAGCAATTACACTCGAGTTGGAAGTAAACACTCTTATTTTCGAGTCTTAAGATGTATGAGCCTGGAAAACTTTGCAAAACCATATTAAATCTCTGGTAAGCTTGCATTTCAATTACTGCAAGACTGTGAGTGTCTAAGTAGGCCATATCAGCCACACCATACAGGAAATTATATCCCAGGAAAGCTCTGTTTTAAAAATAGGCAGAGGAAGAAAGGAACACTGCCAAAATACACAGCGCTCTCCATTTGTTTTGATTTGCACACGGCATCTGTTTTATCAGGTGCAACCTGCCATTTGCAGGCTTTGGGGCGGGGAATGGTAGAAGTTAGGGTGGGAAGAAGAAAATGAACCTAAAGTGTTTGCTTTTAGAAAATGCTTTTGAAGTAGATATTGGTAGAATTTAGGTCAAGACTAAATATCACAAACACACTGGGTTTGGAGCATAGTGTACAGAATGGGCTTGCACATGCCCTAACCTAGCAGAATCTAAGTTGAGGAACCAGATCCATCCACCTAGAAATATACAAGTTCTTGCAAGCACAATTTAGCATTTTGCAGGCACCAAGAAGCTAGCTTTTCGATCACACAGGCTCATTTATTCAAAAGTTCTGACTAATCACTGTACAGCAGCTACTGCTCTCTGTACAGAATAGCACAACTGAAGTAACAAAACCCTTCCCTGTGGCACTCATTCTGGCTGGAGACAGGCAATAAGGAAACCAGCACCAGGCAGCATAAAGAGGTGTTGAGATTGTTACAGAGAAATGTAAATAAGGTGATCCACCAAGGAACTTCCACACAAAAAACAAAATGAATTGGACAGGACTCCCAGTTTGAACACAAGAACACTGCACCAACACCGCCCCCCCCAAGAAAATACTTGAAAAAAAATTTACAAAATTTTCAATTTTTTTTTTTTTGAGATGGGTTTTTCTCTGTAGCCTTGGTTGTCTTGGAACTTGCTTTGTAGAACAAGCTGGCCTTGAACACAGAGATCCACCTACCTCTGCCTCCTGAGTGTTGGCATTAAAGGTATGTGCCACCACAGCCCTGCTCTCTATTTAATTTTTCAACCTTTCAGTGTGCAGTTGATTAGGGAGCTCAGGGCTCTTGCCTTACTGCCCTTGCTTTAAAATAGCCAAAATGGGGGCTGGAGAGATGGCTCAGCGGTTAAGAGCACCGTCTGCTCTTCCAGAGGACCCGGGTTCGATTCCCAGCACCCACATGGCAGCTAACAACTGTCTGTAGTTCCAGTTCCAGGCAAACACCAAGGCAAATAAATAAATAAAGTTAAAAAAAAAATAGCCAAAATGATGTGGCCACTGAAGTGTAATCAGTCACAAGAATATTCACTGGCTCACAATGAAAGCTGTCTCAATGTTTCTGTGAAGCTAAGATATTACCTGTTTTTTTTTTTTTTTTTAATACAGATTTATTTACATTATTTTGTGTGTATGAATGTTTATCTGTATGTGTGTGCACCATATGCGTGCCTGATACTCTGTGAGTTCATAAGAACTTGGGTAAGAATTCCCTGAAGCTGGAATTAGGGGTGTGAAGTACTAGATGGCTGTCAGAACAGAACTGAGGGTTTCTGTAAGAGCAAGTGCTCTGAACCACTGACCCATCTCTGCAGCCCACCCCATGCTTTTATCAGGAGCACTGTATCAGCTGAATGTGGTGTGTATGCCTTTAATCCCAGTCCTTGGGAGACAGAGGCAGGGGGATCTCTATAAATTAGAGAGCAGCTTGGCACACCCAGAAAGTCCCAGGACGACCAGAGCTACAAAGAGACAGTCTCTAAAACAGCAACAACAGCATAAAGGGAGCACTGTGGAAGAGAATGAACAGAACATTAGCAAACCATTTTGGTTTGGTACAGACACTGCCTTACCAGGGTCCTCAAAGGTGAACTGACAGTCCTTACTGTCAGTGAGTGGGGATATTACTGCGGTTGGCAGAATCCTGCTTCCTTTCCTGGGAACAGGTCCATGTTTCAATTCCAAGAAAGGAAGTATGTTAGGTTATATGATAAAGAGAAAACAAGGAGGCAGATGGAATTAAGGCCAGGCATTAGACAACCTTGAGGGGTGGGTCCAGTCATTCATAAAGGACCTTACAAGAGAAAGGGAGGCTGAAGGCCAAAAGCCCAGTGCTGGCAGCATCCAAAGATCTCAGCCCCGAGCTGTTGGCTGTAAAGACACAGGGATTGAGTCTGAAGCCAAGGAATGTGGGCAGCTTCCAACTCTGAATGATGTGGAACCTTCCATCAGACTAGAGTCTCCAGACGCAACACAGCCAGGTGGACACATTTTACATTTTACATTTCTGAACTCTAGGGATGTTTGAGAATAAATATTTTACAGCTTTATATCTAGAATAGTGTAGTAATTGGGGAGAGCAGAAACTAGGCGCAGTACTATGCGAAGATATTCTCAAATGTGTGGGGAATAATTAAATAAATGTACATGGATTGTTCCAAGGAACACAAACAACATCTCAAACTGGTTTCCTCAGAGTCTTGCTGTGGGCGACTGGGAGGTCTTCAGTCTTCTTAATAGTCCCTCCTGGTACAGTGCTTGTTCAGTTTTGATTTTAGCACTCACTGTATTTTCAAAGCAGAGTTTATTACAAAACAATGATCAAAACAATCCCAACCCACCTTTCTATTTCTCTAGCTTCTCTTCAATTGCTATGGCCTTCCCAAAAAGATGGTTAGAAAAGTTAGATGAATTTTTCTTTTTGTTGTTCTTGTTATAATATAGCAAACCTACAAGCAAATAGCTAGGCAGTGGTGGCACAGGCCTTTAATCTCAGCATTCAGGAGGCAGATGCAGGAGGATTTCTGGTTTGAAGACAGCCAGGGCTACATAGAGAAACCATGTCTCAAACAAAACAAAACAAAACAAAACAAAACAAAACAAAACAAAACAAAAAACAAAAAACAAAAAAACCCAATCGCCACCCCCCAAAAAAAACCAAAAATAAATTACCCCTTAAAAACAACTGTGTAATAGTTAGGGGTGTAGGTCACTTGCCTAGGATGAGCAAAGCCTTGGACTTAATTCTGAGAATTGCAAAACAAGGGTATTGACTTGCTAAACCAAAAACCAAAAACCAAACCAGACAAGAAAAAAAGGCACACCATAACCAAAAAGGGCTGGAGAGATGACTCAATGGTTAAAAGCAGTGACTGCCCTTCCAAAGGACCTAGGTCCAATTCCTAGCACCCATAGCAGGTTACGACTGTCTATAACTCTAGTTCCAGGAGACCTGACATCCTCACACAGACATACATGCAGGCAAAATGCCAATGCACATAAAATAAAAATAAATCATTAAAAAAACCCACCAAGACAAAAACTTTTAATGCAATATGCTAAGCATATAGTCCAACACACTGTGCTGTATATGCCAACATGTGTGTAGACATCAACATGTACTAAGTCTTAGGTTCTTTAATTTATATAAGAATGTTAATAGACTTATGCAGGTTATTTTTAGCACACAAGGGAAAATTAAAATCTCAGAAGCATACTGTCAGTAATTATCTTACATTTCTCAAATAATCCAGTAATAAAAATCTGAGTGTAAGGGAATAAAACACATAAACTTAGGTCTTGGAGAATCAGAGGTTCAAGGTCAGCCTTAGCTAGCTACACACTGAGTTGAAGGCCAGCCAACCTAGGGTACTTGAGACTGGCTCAGAAAAGGAAAAGAAACTAAAACTGGGGTCTAGAGAGAAGGCTCAGCAGTTAAGAGCACTGACTGTTCTTCTGGAGGATGTGAGTTCAAGTCCCAGCATCCACATGGCATCTAACAACTGTCTGTAATTCCAAGATCTGACACTCTTACACAGTTATACATGCAGGCAAAACATCAATTCACATAAAATAAATACAAATAAATATTAAAGAAAAGAAACCAAAACTGATGCATAGTCAAAGTGGACTAATCCTTTTGTATGTATGTATGCATGCATGGATGTATCCTCCCTCCCTCCCTCTCTCTCTCTCCATCTACCTGGGACAGGCTGTCTTCTGTCTATTTACCTACCTGCCTGTCTACTTGTCAATCTATCTGGGACAGGGCATGTATCTATTTATGTGTATATCTACCTACCTATTTTCTATTAGGAACATCCTGTAGTCTATGCTGACCTCAAGTCCTCAGTGATTCTCCTGTCTCATCTGCCCAAGTCTCCTTGGTCCTGGAATGCTTTAGAGGTGACATGGGCCTACAGCTGAAAGACACACCACCCACTTCTTCAACTGCAGTTACTTCAATAAAAAAAAGATTCCACCGAATAGATACTACAAATGGGACTTTGGCACTTATTAAACTCTGACCAGTAATAAGACTCCCTGGCTCATTTTTTCATGGCATTTTTGAGATTATGGGTCATTCATATCTTTTAGCATTGGAAAGAGAGTTCCAAGAAAAAATTTCACAGTAAAGCAGTGTTGTCTAGGGGACTGTGCAAGGCTGTGGTTTGTTACATTTGGTTAGAAGCATTGAGTTGACAACATTTCAGGAAAAGCACTAAGTTGATAGTATTTCTTTCTTTCTTTTTTTAAAAACTTTATTTATTTATTTATTTGCCTTGGTGTTTGCCTAGAACTGGAACCACAGACAGTTGTTAGCTGCCATGTGGGTGCTGGGAATCGAACCCGGGTTCTCTGGAAGAGCAGACGGTGCTCTCAACCGCTGAGCCATCTCTCCAGCCCCTCTTTTTTTTTTTTTTAAACTTTATTTATTTATTTATTTATTTATTTATTTATTTATTTATTTATTTATTTATTTGCCTTGGTGTTTTGCCTGGAACTGGAACTAAAGACAGTTGTGAGCTGCCATGTGGGTGCTGGGAATCGAACCCGGGTCCTCTGGAAGAGCAGACGGTGCTCTTAACCGCTGAGCCATCTCTCCAGCCCCAAGTTGATAGTATTTCATGTCTACGGAAACAAGTACTAACATTGGTGGTGCACTTCCCGTGTCTATGAGGGGTTTTGGATCTTTGTTTTACAAGCAGCTCGTTTTCATCTTATTTTTACAAAAGTAATAGCAAATGACTTCTAGGAGAAACAAAACAAGATTGCTTCATCCCCAGCACCTCAAAACACAAAACAAACATAATCAGGCAGGTCCTTCACCATAGGAAGCCTGAGAAATGCTGTAAATGAAAAAGCAAGTGTTGTTAAAAAACCAACATACGCCAGCACTGTAACACGGTACTTGAAATATTTATTACAATATATATTGAAGTATGTTCCTTCAAGCCATGTATAAAATCCATTTAAATTAGGATGACTTAATATGCTTCCATGTCTTAAGACTACTTTCCTAATCCTAGATCCAAGAGATCTGTATCATAAAAGGATTTAAAAAGCTCCAGAGCACACCCAAACTTCTTTACCTCTCATAAATGTATTTCAGCACTGTAACTGGGGTGTATGGATCTAGGCATACATACACGTCACTACAAAAACTGGCTTCATATGAAAGAGAAAAGTGACTATAGAAGTGACTATAAAATAGATGAACTGCTAAAGTTTCAGCCAGTGGCTCTATGCAACCTCAAATACTAGAAAACAGACTCAAGAATCAAGACTGATTTCTGATCATTTTGATCACTTGTAGAGTTGAAGAGAAAGCCCGCCAACCAAGGTCCCTTACAAAGAACCACAGTTAAACACCTTCAAGAGCCCAAAACACACTTAAACAGATGCTCATACGGGCATGTTTGTGCCAGCATTATTCATAACTGCCAAAAGACAGAAGCAGAACAATTCAAATGTCTGTTAGTGGGTGAGCAGATAAACAACCCATTGTTTGGGTTACCAATACAATGGAGCACTGTTCCAGCCATCAAGAGGAATGAAACACTGAAACATGTGAAAACATGGATGAACCTAAAATGCATTACGGCAGGCAAAAGAAGCCAAACACAAAAGGTCAGTTATTACAAGATTCTGAATACGGGAACATCTCCAGGGAGAAGTGGGGGGCACAACCTAATGAGCCTGGTTTCACTTTAAATTGAGGAGACCTTGAAGGAGATGGTGTCTTTTCTCTGTGCAGTGCTGTGAAAGTACTAAATGCAACCAGATAGCTCATTTTGATGGATATTCTGGCTCCTGAGTGTCACTCAAAAAAAAAAAAAAAAAAAAAAAAAGTGTGTCCCAGCTATTGGAACTAAGTTATCTCAGTATTGTCTGCTGCTTATTTATTCCTTTTGATTAAGTGCCCAAGGTATACATCTGTCATTCTCTGGAAATGTACTTTAATCAAACAGAAGGGTCCACCAGGGCTCACAGGCAAGAAAGTGTGAGACCGGAAATGTGAGGACAGGACTTCAGAGCCTAAAACAACATAAAATGCTGGGCACGATAGCACATGCTTGTAACCCTGGGATGGGTGTAATTCCTGGGCTCTTTGGCTTTCTAGCTTAACTGAACCACTTAGCTCCAAGTTCCCAGAGAGAGCCTGTTCAAAGAATAAAAAGAGAATACATTGTACATCTACCTCTGGCCTCCATATGTGTGTGCACTAAGGTGTACCCCCATGCACGTGAACACATAACAAAGCCAAAAATCAAACCCAATAAAACCACAAACATAAATCAAGTTTGCCTCAAGTCTGCCATTGTCACTATGTGTTCAAAGCGAGAGGAGAGCTGGTACAAAGAGGTTTGGTGGCGAAAGATGCCTTCCTAGTGGGATCTGTAAAGTCACAAGACTAAAAAAACTACCACCTTTCCTCAGGAGAGGACAACAACCAACCAGGGACACAAATCTTAAAGCCTTAGTCCACTGTGACTCAGACCATCAGGAACAACCCATCGCTCCTCCTGGGGACTCTGTACTTCAAGTGCCAAAGGTCAGGGAAGGCTATTTGAAGTTTCATTGTTGGTTGTTTTCTTTTTTTAAAAAATATTTTATCTTTATTTTATGTGAATTGGTGTTTTGCCTGCATGTATAACTGTGTAAGGGTGTCAGATCTTGGAATCACAGACAGTTGTGAGCTGCCATGTGGATGCTGGGAATCGAACTCAGGTCCTCCGGAAGAACAGTCAGTGCTCTTAACCGCTGAGCCATCTCTCTAGCCCCCTGTTGGTTGTTTTCAAAGTTGGCTTTTAAAAATGATTATTTTCATGATGACACTCCTATCACCTTTTGACCCCAAACAAAAAGCTAATCCCCTAAAACAGCAGCAGTTAGCCAAGGGTTGTGTATTGATGTCACATTAAATAAGAATTATTGGAATGCTACTTACATATTCCTTGACATTTTTCGTCTTCACAGCTTTGTAGGAATAGTATGCCGGATAGAGCATTCCAAACACCAGCCTGGAAGGAAAATGGTGATTAATTCAATACAAGGGTACTTCTAACAGCTCCAGACTTAACAAGTCTACAAAGTCACACAAAAATCAAGTTTACCTTGAGAAGCAAAGTAAAACAACAAACACCCCCTCCCAACTATATTAACAGTTTAGATCCATCATAGCTTCATGAAAATGAAAACCAACCAACCAACCTACCAACCCCCCAAAAGATTCACGAACTTTTAAATTTCTCATTACCAAAAAGCATTTCCTTTTTTTCCTGAAGAATACTCAAAAAAAAAAAAAAAAAAAAAAAAAAAGTAAGAATTGTTCCAACCCTACCATTTGGAGAGAATCCCATATAATTAATTCCTCCATCAGATAGTAAATTCAACACACACACACACACACACACACACACACACACACACACACACACACACTTGTGGTAAAAAAAAAATCAACAAAATTTCACAGTTCAAATTACCATCTTGAGCAGTACAGTCTTTATATATGACATAGCTGTGAAGTAGCACTCAATACTAGTCATGATATACATTAAATAATTCTAAGCATGAAGAGAGGGATGGACCGGAGAGAAATCAAGAGGGGGAGGTATGTGTGTGGGTGACAGGATCAAAATACACTGTATACATTATTAAATTCTCAAATACATATTAAATATAATTCTAAGCATTTATAAAATTACTTTAAATCACCAATAGGACTTGAGCACATTTATCAGTAAATATATAAAAAAGGATAGATGGACATATCTCAACAGAACAGTTAATTTTTGTGTTTCAGATGGAAAGTGTCCTTAAATGTCACTCAGTAGTATTATTGCCAATGTTGCAGATTCCTACAATATTTATAAACTTTGGTTACTATCTGAGCATTTGCTATTGCAGATAGCACTGTGGGACACAGTTGTCTGAAATCACACCTCCTAAAGTAGCATTCACCTATTTCAAAATACCTCCAGACAGATTGTTTCATTTTATGTTCTTAAATATTCAAATTGTATTTGATTAAAAATATGCCAGATACATAATAATATCTAGAGCATTAGTAAATCTGATATTTTCAAGTATTTACTAGTATTTTTTTTTCTTTCCTGAGACAGGGTTTCTCTATATAGCGCTGGCTGTCCTGAAACTAGCTCTTTAGGCCAGACTGGTCTTGAACTCAGATATCAGTGCACCACTGCTGCCCAATAAATAGTATTTGTATATGAATAGTTTCTATATATCCCATGCACAATTCCCCATTATTATCTTACAGACATGTGCTATTATGTCTGGCTGAGACAGATGCCTACTTTTCTTTATTTTATTTTATTTATTTTTTTTAAACATTGTTATTTATTTATTTATTTGCCTTGGTGTTTGCCTGAAACTGAAACTACAGACAGTTGTTAGCTGCCATGTGAGTGCTGGGAATTGAACCCGGGTCCTCTGGAAGAGCAGACGGTGCTCTTAACCGCTGAGCCATCTCTCCAGCCCCTATTTTTAAAGACTTATTTTATATTTAAGTATGCGCATGTGCATGTATTGTATATAAGTGAAGGTGCCCATTCAAGCCAGAAAAAGGCCCCAGGCACGGACCGGGTCCTTTGGGTCCTCTGGAATTGTACTGATAGAAATTGCGAACCACCTGACATGGGTGCTGGGCTCGGCTCAACTACTGAGCCATCTCTCCAGGCTGCCTTCCTATTTTTTCCCCCTCTTTTTTTCTCAGGATTGAACCTGAGGGTTTTTTTTTTTAAGTGCTTCATCATCGAGCTATAGTCCTGGCTGATGAATCTTTCACTGAGTAAATATTTACATTTCTATTTTTAGCTCACTCACTCAGCTTTTATTTTATATGTATTTATTTTGAGCCGGTGCTTTCCTGGTGGTTTCCTTAGGCCTTGCTTTGTGGCTTTATATCCCCAGGTCAGAAGAGAAATGGCAAATTCTCTCCAGCTGGGGATTTTATCTTCAGCAACTGGAAGCCACACGCACCCCTGAGTCTCTGCCTCACCCAGCAACAGAGCCCTGTGATTATCACCTACCAGAAGTACTGACTATGGTTGGGGGATTTTTAAATGTGTCACAGAGCCCAGGACTTCTAGTTTAACAACAAATCTCCAACAAAGTTGAATAAAACAACTATCCAAGTGTAAAACAGAACTCAATTCCCAGGGTGGCCATGTCCTAACTATACTCACAAAACATAACCCTATAAATTACCAGTCGCAGTTGTATTTCACAGTCACACACACATTTAACCCTCTATGTATTTATTTCTCTTAGGATCCTGCATACCATCAGAGCCTTATCTCTCACACGGCCACATTATCCAGTGCCACCAGCTCAATGCGGCAGTCTCACTTCTTTACGGTTCTGTCATCTGTCCCTAGATCATACAGTCTGTTTGTAGGCCTGTAGGCTCTTCCTTGGTGACAGTGGATGCACCTATTATCCTGCTTTATTTTCAAACTCATATTCAGAAATACAGCTCGACATGTCACCAAGCCTGATGACCTGAATTCAATACCAGAACCTTAATGGTGGGAGGAGAGAAATGACATCAGCAAGTTGTTCTCTCACCCCATACTGTCACCGTGACATATACAATAAAAATGACAGCCAATGATCTCATGGTCAGTAAAAGACTGGCTCATGCCGTCCAGCTGGCATTCTGAGACAGGGTCTCCTTATGTAAAGCAGGCTGGCCTTTAAGTCAGATCCTCTTGCCTCTGAGTGCTAGGATTAAAGGTGCCTAATTTGACTTTATTTTTAAGTCTCTACATTGAATATTTTTTTTTTTTGTAATAACAGAAAACATTCTCATTTGTGATGTAGGAGAGACTAAATATCCTTATTAAGCAGTGGGGTGGGCTTTAAGGACTGAGCCTCTATTAACCCGGCAGGTTATTAGTGTCCAATGTGAACACTGCTGGGTAACTTATTAGTGACATCAGTGATGTTTTCTATGGGTTGTTTAGGAGGGAAGTGTTAGGTCCTTGAGTTGGGTCTACTGTTAATGCTTGTAACATGGGAGGTCGGCACAGAGCCAAGGCATGCACAGTTATAAAATAAAATAGTACATTTTAGGAGCCCACCTACAAGACCAACTTAAGCTTTATAAAGCCAATATTTACTCCAGTTAAATTCACCTAGAAATTTTGAATTTTTAAAAACTTATACAGGCTGAAAGAAATAATTATGCATTTACTTTTTTATCTCATTTCCACCTGAAGAGAGAGAACTTGGCCAAAAAATTCAGGAGAGCCCACACCTCCAGTAAGGCGAGGTGGCTCCTTGAATTGTATGAATTGAACAATGGACATGGTTAAACATCACACACACACACACACACACACACACACACACACACTCTCTCTCTCTCTCTCTCTCTCTCTCTCACACACACACACACAGACATACAGACACACACACACTCTCTCTCTCTCACACACATACACACACACTCTTTCTCACACATACCCCAACCCCCTCTCCTGTTTAGAAGGGAATACTAATATATTTAACTTACCAGGAATACATGAAAATACACATTGAACTGAAAGGACTATTATTCTTAGCTGTACATGGTGGTGCACACTTGTAATCCTAGTATTTAGGAGGCTGAGGCCGGATTACTGAAAATTTGAGGCCAGCCTGGGCTATCAGTCTAAAAAATAAATAAATAAATAAAAATAACAAAACAACCAAACCAGCCAAACAAACAACTGTGAAAATAATTTTTAGATTAATTTTATGTATGTGAGTGTTTTGCCGGGGTGTATGTATGTGAACCACGTGCATGCCAGATACCCTACGCCAAACCATAGCGGTTCTCTCTCCAGCCCCTCTGCCCACTGGTCATCCCCCACATTCAGTTCTGTCCTGTGCATGGTTCGTCAGCCTCACACCTGGGACCTGATGATACACAGAGCTGCCCTTGACCCTTACTGCCCTGTTCTAAAATCTTTATTCTTCCAGGAATGGTAATCCTAACATTGGATCAAGTATGATCAGCAGATTACATCCCTAGGTTACTTGGGCCCTTTGAGAGAAAAAGTATTACATTTTTAATTTTTCTTGAAGCATAAAAACTGCTGTGCCCTGGAGGAACAATGTCAAGGGTGGTATGTACTATGCTTATATCCTTGAATGTGAAATTTCACGTATGCAGTTTACTTTGGAATTCAGTAGTACAATACAGTGCTTAGCACTTCTTTTTTAAAAAATAATGTTCTTATTTCTATAATAAAGCTACACTTACACCTTTCTCATGGATTGCCAGGAAACTAAGATTCAAATCTTTATTTAGTTATTATCAATTATGGTGGCTCATTGTACTGGCATATTTGTGTTTTTATTTACAAAATTTCTTTGATTTGCTAGCCTCTTCTCAATCCTCATATTTTTCTTTAGTATATCCATTTGGTTAAAAGATTTTCTTAAATAATCCCAAAGAACACAACAGAGAATAATGCAGTTATGATGTGGCAGGCATAGAATCACTTTCAGGTGCCCAGTAACAGAGAAAACAGAATGTAAGTAAAGCACTCGCCTCATATTGCCTCACAAGCAGGAAGACCTACTTTTGAACCCCTCTAGAAAGGTATGTGTGGTGGTGCAATTGTAATTTCAGCACTGCAGAGGTAGAGACAGGTGGATTCCTGGGGTTTAGTAAGTAGCTAGCTTTCCTATGTTTTAACAAACAAACATGACCACCACCAGGGTGGATGGTGTCCTAAGGAGGAACCAACAGTCTTTTGGCTTCCACACATATCCCACACTTGAACCCCTTCCTCTCAGCACCTGCACACACACAAAAAAGAACACAGCTTCTGTAACAAAACTATGGAGACATACCCTCAGCCTAATCCCATCACGGTCACCCAAAGAGCCTCTTCCTACAAACCATGGGACAAACCTCTGCTATACACTTAACACAAGTGATTAATTTAAATGCAATTAGGTGGGCTGGGAAGAACACTCAACGATGAAAAGCACATATTGCTTTCAGAGGACTTGGGTTTATTTCCTGGCATCTAGTCCCATGGTGGCACTCAACTCTCTGTAACTCCAGCTCTAGGGGATCCAATACCCTCTTTTGACATCCATGGGTACCAGTCACACATACATACATACATGCAGGAAAACATCCATTTGCATTAAGAAATAGAATAATTAAAAATGCAAAGTGAAAGTCATTTTGAGACATTCTGTTCCACCAGAGGTGAACATAGAAACAGTGTCTTGGATGTTCATTTGTTGTGGTGATGGTTTTTCTGTGTATCCCTGGCTTTCCTAGCACCATGACATTTGTGTGATCCTTGGCCACTCCCACATACATTTAATAATTCTATTAATAATCTAATCTACTTTTTTCTTTTCTTTTCGCACATTATTTTTCCTCCCAGGGAAAGTCTTTTTGTAGAGACCTCCTCAATCTAACACACACACACACACACACACACACACACACACACACACACACAGCCATCCATCCATCCAGCTTCTGAAGACCCCACTGAACTGTGAATGAGAGACTCTTAGAAGCAGAAAGCAGAGCTGGGGCACCCAAACTTCTGCATCCTCAATAGCTATGGTTTGACAATGCGCTCACTCTCATTTTGGATTAAAATTGATTACATGGAAACAATAGGTTATCAGCATGAGTTCAGTATTAACTGCATCTACTATTAAATTTTTTTTAGTAGCGTCATGTAACATGACCAGAGCTGTCTCTAACTTATTGACTGTCCTGCCTCAGATTTCCTACAAATGCAGGAGTATGCCTGTAGCTCTAACCCAGTGGTTCTCAACCTGTGGATCAGGACCCCTTCGGCAACTGGCTATTGCCAAAAACATTTATATTTTGATTCAGAACTAGCAAAATTATAGCAAGTGAAATAACTTTACACAAGAAGAACTGTATTTTTTTTTTTTAAATCTTTATTTGTTTATTTATTTGCCTTGGTGTTTGCCTGGAACTGGAACTACAGACAGTTGTTAGCTGCCATGTGGGTGCTGGGAATCAAACCCGGGTCCTCTGGAAGAGCAGACAGTGCTCTTAACCGCTGAGCCATCTCTCCAGCCCCGAAGAACTGTATTTTAAAGGGCTGCATCACTAGGAAGGTTGAAAACCACTGCTCTGACTAGATGTAGAAATTTTCTTTGGAGATTTGTTTTTCCTTTATGTGTTTGGATGTTTTGCCTGAATGTTGTTTATGGACCATGTATGTGCAGTGCCCCGTAGGCTAGAAGAATACAGTGAAGATGGTTGTAAGCTGCCATATTCTGACCAGAGCTTTAGGTATCATGAAAGGAATTTGCTATCTTGACTTCTGTAGAACATGGTTCTTGACCTTCTCTTAAAACCTTAAGTGACTGTGATAAAGTGAGTTACACAAATAAACTAAGACAGCAGTTTGCTAACTTCCAGGCAGGGTCTCAGGACATCTCAAAATCACTCTGAGGTCAACCCTCAGACTGTGATCCTCCTGTTCGTTGTACCCTCCAGCTTCCGAGTGCTGGAATTAAAGGCATTTGCCACCGTGCCCATTTTATATGGTGCTGGGGCTGGACCAGGGCTTTGTGCACACTAGGCAGATACTGTACCAGCTGAGCTACATTCTCAGCTCACAATTTATAAGCCTTTGAAAACAATTTATGCTTTCCTAAGAATGATTAACCATCAGTTCAAGGTCAAGTGACACACAATACGCTTGTTACAGTCCAGTGATGAACTTCCCTTGTGAGTCACTGTGCCATTGTTTAAGGGACCAATGAGAGCATGACCCCTGTCACAGCAATGTGTGGCTTCTGTCCTTAAAGAGGTTTGTTAATAAAAATCTCCACTAGCAGTTTCTACTCAACTAGAGCTAAGAAGCTACAGCCTAAAGAAAACCAGCAAAGGAGAGAAGCCGAGTCCAGGCAGAAAACATCTTCTAAATCCTGACTTGTACAATGAAAGATTCAGGTTTAAAACTGTCAAGGGCAGAAAGAGACAGCACCATCCCTCAGGGAGACTTGGTGCACATTATCAAGAGCTATGAAGCTTGGAATTTTCATGTTGTCAGAGCTAAACTCTAATTATATGCAGAGCTTCAAATTTCTACTCTAAAAGGAAAGAGAAAGCTAGAGAGGAAAAAAAAAAAAAAACAGCACATCACTCTTCACCCCCCATCCTGCCCCCCCCACGGCTACCAAAAGGGTCCGTAAAACCCAGCCCACGGAAAATGCTTCTAAGAATGTTGAGGAGTTGTTATAGCTTAATGGGTACAGAGCTTGTCTAGTCTGCACAAAGCCTTGGGTTTAATATCTAGCACAACAGGACTGGGAGAAGAGGCAGGAGGGTCAGAGGTTAAAGATCATCTTCAGCTATTTATTAAGTTCTAGGCCAACCTGGGCTACCCATATGAGATCTTGTCTCAAAGGGGGAAAAAAGTAGGTGATATAAATGTTATTGTGTTATTTCTACAAATGATAGAAGCAAGGCTCAGGGATCCTAAAGGTTAAAGATTTTAAGACTGACTCACTCAACCAGGAAGAGCTGACCCCGAAATCTAATAAAAACAAGACTTTTCACTTCCAGACCATTGCTCGCCTATCCCCAGACAAAAGTTTGTATTACTTCATACACTGTATAGCTTCTCCCACATTAGTAGATAAAATCAATATTTGGAAGACAGATGTAAGTCATCGCAGTTATGATCTGCTAATATTTAACTGCTCTAAGGAGACCTAAGCCCAGTTCTAAAGTGGTGGACTCGGGGTGGCTGAAAGGACCATCCTTAGCCTTAACCATTACACATCATATTCTCTGTTTCTCAGTGAACTACTTAGGAGCCAAGACTCAAAGTGCACATGATTAGTCATCATCAGGCCAACTCTTGACTCCTGAGCAACTCTGCCCTCAGGAACTGCAGGCTTTATTTAGCGTCTTAAGCACAGGATCTGTAAAACCACACTTACCATTAGCCTTCCTGATTTACAGAGAATTTAAGAGTTGAGTTGTAACCTAAGATTAAAAAAAAAAAAAAAAAAAAACAACCAAAAACCAAAACACACAGCTTCTGGTGAAGAAGAAGAAAAATCACATACAAACCAGTTCTGAAAATGTTGAGAAAATTTCCTTTCTTAAAATATACCCGACTATGCAAATAAAAAGGAGCCTAGTAAGGCGAGCCATATGCAAGGATTCGTGGTTTGCCGAGCAGTATCTCCAACTTCCCAGAATGAAGTCAGGTCTAAAACTTCTGCCAACACATCCCATAAAACACTCATTTCTACTGTCCGCCCATGCTTCAGTCCCCTCCAGCCACCCTAGAAATCTCTGCCAGGCATCTGCCAAGCTCAAATGAACTTAGCAGCTTGTTTTCTTTTAATATTGTTATTATTTTTTCTAAAAGTTTTTTTTCTTTCTTTCTTTTGAGACAGGGTTTCTTTGTATAACAGCTCTGGCTGTCCTGGAATTCACTCTGTAGACCAGGCTGGTTGCCTCTGCCCCTGGGATCAAAGGTGTGTGCCACCACCACCACCAAGCTATTTTTGTTTTGTTTTTCTCTCTCCCTTTCTTTCTTTTTTGTTCTTTTCAAGATAAGATTTCTCTGTATACAGCTCTGATTGTCCTGAAATCCACTGTAGACCTGACTAGCCTTGAACTCGAAGAGATCTGCCTGCCTCTGCCTCCTCAGTGCTGGAATTAAGGTGTGCATCATCACTTCTTGTGTGTTTATTTATTTATTTATTTATTTTTTTAATGTGAAGTGGTGTCTTGCCTGCATTTATAACTGTGTAAGGGTGTCAGATCCTGGAAGTACAGACAGTTGTTAGCTGCCATGTGGATGCTGGGAATGGAACTCAGGTCCTCCGGAAGAACAGTCAGTGCTCTTATCCGCTGAGCCATCTCTCTAGCCCCTGTGTGTGTGTGTGTGTGTGTGTGTGTGTGTGTGTGTGTGTGTGTGTGTGTGTTTCTTAAACTACTTCATTTTATTTCCTGAAGTCATTCTAGTGCTTATAGGCCACTCCCTAAGGCTAGAACAATCTCCCTCTTCATGTTGACAACATTCCTCCTCCCAAACTGTCTTTCACCAATGAGGGTGAAAGGCTTGGTAGCCTTATTCCTATTGAAATAAACAGCCAGAGGAACATAGTGATCAGGGGCTGTAAAGGCATTTAAAAATGCTCTTGACATTTTTTTTTTTTTTTTTTTTTTGGATCCTCCCGCCATCTAACAGAGGGATGTGCAACACCTCCTTTAGTATAGGAAAACCAGGGAGGTGGGTACATTCTTTTCTATCTCAGACAACAGACCAGAAAAAGAAACAAACTGGCCACAAGAACTGCACCACAACCTAATTTAAACCCAAGTTCAATCCTTAAAGAAATGTGCGTGCTGGCCGCTGGGCACCACCAAGTTCTCTTCTCCTGGGACACATGGCTCATGTGTTAGGAAGGGACATTTTGGTTGACATCACACCATTGCCCCTCTCAGGAAATGGTGCAGTCTTCTTCATTCCTGACTTGGTGACTCTACCCCTTTCTCTGAGAAACAGAAAATTAATTAAAAAAAGGGTAGAAAACATGTTAAAATTCTTCTTTATGAGGGTTGTTCTATGTTAATTTCTCAAGTACAAGATTTAGATACAAATTTTACTGACTTACAAAAATGATTTGTTGGTGGGCAGTGGTGGTCCATGCTTTTAATCCCAGCACTTGGGAGGCAAAGGCAGGTTGATTTTTGTAAGTTTGAGACCAGTCTACTGAATTCCAAGATAGCTGCTATGTAGAGAGACTCTGTGTCAAAGCCTCCTCCAAAGAAAATGGTTTTTGTTTTCATTTATGTGTATGTGTCCATCTCTGTATCTGCCACAAAGGTATCCTTTGAAGTCAGATTTATAGGTCATTGTGAACCACTTGCTGTGTTGAGAATCCAACTGGTCCCTGTGGAAGAACAGCAAATGTTATTCCTCCAGCCCATCCATCCATCCATCTATCTATCTATCTATCTATCTATCTATTAATTATAGGTACCAGAGATAAAGGCATGAAGGCAAATACGCCAGTACTGGGCTCTATTTCCGGGCCTATTAAGACATTAATTTTGAATTCTGTTTTGTCAATTTTACGAATTTGAATGTTTTTAAGACATACTTAATAATCTCTGCCTTACTAATAGTGAAATCTCTGCAGAAGCATTGACTCCTAGTCTCTGGGGTTTTTATTTACTTATTTTAACCTCTTCTATGACCTCCCCCCTCCCTTTCAAATTCATGACCTCTTATTAATTGTTGTTAGATGTGTGTGTATGTATGTGCTGTTTGTATGGAGGAACTGAGTTTGGGTCTTAATGCCTACATTGGCTGATTCTCAACTATTCATAACTTCAAGTATAGGGCATCTGACATTCTCCTCTGGCCCCTATGAGCCTCTACACACACACACACACACACACACACACACACACACACACACACACACACACAATTTAAAAAAGTTTCTGGGAATTTTAGCTGTGTCACTGAGTCCACAACCTAGTAATTTAATTTTATACCTCCTGCCTGGCACCAGCCCTAAAGTTCCCAGTTTTAGAGATTTCCAAGTAAGTTAGGTAGAGTGGTACATGCCTGTAGGAGGAGAAAGCGGGAGGACCAGAGGCATCAGGCACTGGTGGCTGCACAATAAGCTTGGAGCTAGCACAGGCTACGATTACAATCTATTCCTAACAGCCTCCACCCCGACTCCCCCAAAAGAAAAACAGAAACTTCCAAGTCTGTAAGTATCTGAGGTGTAAACAAGAAGTTGATTCTTTCCTTATGTAGTATAGCATTTTTTTTTTTTTTTTTTAAATCTGGCTGTGGTAATGGCTCAGAGGACAGAAATGCCTGCTCTGCAGCCTCAAGGGCTTGAGTTTGAATTTCTAGCACCTCTGTAAAAAGCTGGGCATGGCAGGGGCACCTGTCACCCCAGCAGTAGCAGGCCAAGACAACAGGAGGATATCCAGACACCCCAGACCTTCCAGGCTAGTCAAATTGGCAAAATTCAAGTCCAGGGAGAGACCCCCATCTCAAAGCACTAGGACAGAGATCAAGCATAAAGGAAACCTCTAGAAGTCATGTTCTGGGGTTCACAAAAGCTCACTCACACCCACATGCAAATACTTTTTGTAAAAACAGTATTTATGTTTTAAGGCATGGTTTCATGAAGCCTAGGCTGGTTTTGAACTCCAAATTCTCTTGCCCATCTCTAGGTTGTTAGGCTGGCAGGCATGCACCATCATATTCAGGTTTATGTAGTCCTGGGGACTGAACCCAGGGCGTAGTCCACGCTAGGCAAGCAATTTCACCTCCAAGTGTTATCCCTGCACTAAAGAGTATTCATTTATGACTTTTTAGTAAATTATCACTAAAATGTTAAAAAAGCCGAGTAATTTCTCTGCATAATATCATTGATTTTCTAAAGTCTTTGGCTGACCATGCTGCCAGTTTGTATCTGGAATACGATTCTTCATTGTTTGAATGGTTTTATCACTAATATGTTGTGGGATATTTTGATTGCACTGTGACACTCTAGACTTTGAATTAGGGTGCAGAGCTAGTGACTTGCTGACCAAAATTAGCCACAGAGAAGCCAGCAATTTTGACAGAGTAGACACACAAGAAGGAAAGGGTGGGGACTAGAGACTGAGCTTCCTTTTGGTTCTGGGACAAGGGAAGAGTTGTGTCTCTTGAGGTGTCTCTGGTCAAAATGTAAGGTCAGCTAATTTGCTACTCAACCTTTGTGAGCCAGCAGGTCTTCACCCCAACCCTTGACTCCCAAGTCATACTGATAAATAGAAGGACAGAGCCTTAATTTAAACCTACATATAGCCATGGGACTGGGAGCCCTGCCAGTGGCTGGGGTGCTGACTGCCGGCCATGGGGCCAAAATTGATACTTAAAACATCAGTAGATTCATGTGCAGCCATTAAGCTGACAGAAAAACATCACTAGTGCATTTAAATATATTATTAAAAATTCTTAACACGGCTGGGGTGTAGCTCAGTTGTTACGGTGCTTGTCCAGCACACACAAAGCTTGGGTTCTATTCTTGGCACCACATAAACAGGGTATGACAATGTGTGCCTGGAATCCCAGCATTCTTGCAGCATAGAGAAAGTAGACAGGGCAGTCCTGAGTTTAAAGTCATCCTGGGCAACACAAGGAGTCTGGAGCTAGCCTGGGATATAAGAGACCCTGACTTAAGAAACAAACCAAACCAAAACCCCCAATCCAGCAAGATGCAGTCAGTGCCTTTGCTTCACCAGTCACAGCTCTGCTTCTGTTTTCTAGGCTGCTGGAGATGGGGCCTTTAAGCAGATTTCTGTGTTTACAGAAGCTCTGTTCTAAGAGAGAATCAGAAGAGTGTGAGTCAGTCTCTCGCTTGGCACTTCCAGGGCTGGAGGTAGCTGAGAGCAGTTCAGAACTCCCCACATCTGATGCAAGCTGTAGACGCATCATCCCACAGACCAACGGGCACTGACCATGTACCTAATGTCTCTCATGTCTATGGTCATGTTTTATGGCCAATTTTTGGACAATCTTGATTTCTATTTGAGTGTAGAGATTTAATAGTTCAAAAATAAGAACTCCAGAAGCTTTAATTCTTTCTCCAAATATATAAAGAGGACTGAAATATGGCTCATCATTACATAATGTTGCTACCTACTCCAGAAACAGAATTGAGTGCCTAGCAACAGCAGGGGGTCATCTCAGGAGAGCACTGATTGCTCACTGGAGCATTCGAGACACAGATGCTCTCCTGAGCTAATCATGCCCAACCCTGCTGAACACAGGCTGGGTAACCTGGGTCCTGGGCTACCTCATGAAGACCGTCCTCCAATAGCAATCGACAATTGATAGTCAGGGTGGGTCTACCGACTTCTCTGTGTCAAAAACTCCAAATAAACTGTGAAATCTTTGAAGAAAATATGCATCCATATACAGCATCTGTTTTCCTTCAGGGGTATATTTCTAGATTTGTATTTATTATTGTTGTGTGCATCATACATGTGAGTGCGTACATGAGTGTCACAGTGCACGTGGGAGGGGGTCAGAAGGGAATTTTGGAGTGCATGGTCTCCCTTCACGTTTACATGGTTTTCAGGTTGCCAGGCTGGCCCAGTAACCATCTTCCCATCCCCCGCAGGCTGAAACCTCTAGCGGGCCCATTGGGAAGGGTTACTACTTATCTTGGTGTTAGTTTTCCAATTCTGTCACCCATACTACAACTGAAGCACAACTTTCACTAAGTTACGCATGAGGTGACTAGATATTGAAAGTTTTTTTTTTTTTTTTGGACATACTAAATTTCATGACTGAGATTTTAAAATTTGGCCAATTTCTTTCTTTCTTTTTTTTTTTTTTTTAAGGTGGTAGCTTTTATTAGGTTTTATTTTGTGTGCACACATGGGCTTGTGAGTGTGGATGTGCCATGGTGAGAAGTCAGAGGACAATTGCAGTTAGCTCTGTCCTACCACTGCGTGGGTTATGAGGTCTGAACTGAGGAGGTTGAGCCTGGCGGAAAGTACCCTGACTACTGAGCCATTTCATCAGCTTTATTATTTTTTTTTCTGCCTTATCTACTACTAATATTTTTTTTGTCCCATTTTGTCTGGTTTCTTTTCCGCTCTCCATGGTGTCTTTATCACTGACAGAGAAGTATGTAATTTTGGTCAATTTCAACTTATCATTATCAGCCTTTCCCTTGGAATGAATGCTGTTTAAGAGTGCTTTTCCTAGTCTTAAAGTCATAAAAGACACATTTTGATATCCTAGACACTTCACCGCTTTAGTTTTGCAACCACACTGGAACTGTGTGTGGTCTGAGGTGGAGGGTATGATCAGAGAATCAAGGACATGTTACCCCTGTCTGCTCCCCTCCATGCCACGCTGTCTTAACTCCTGCAGACTTAGGTTAATTCTCCTATTGGATGGAGTCCTTCCTCCCAGTGGTATAATCTGATCCAATATATCACATCCTACTGCACTTGCTTTTCTGCTGCCAGGATGTTTGTGTAGCCTCTGACTTATACATTTTTCATACTTAGATAAAAACTTAGCACTTTCCTCTTGAAATTGATTAATTCCCTATGTTATGACCTCATCCAATTTATTTATTCTGAACATCTACAGCCAACCTGTCAAACTGTCCTCTCGCTTTCTAATTCTAAAAATAAAACCCAAGTGTAAAAGCAATGCCGCCACCCTGGTCCAAAGCACCATTCCTTTTGACTAACTTATTAAAAGAGTCTATTAACTGACCTCCCAGGTCCCCCCTTTGTCCCTAGTCTGTCCCCCATAGCACAGAGATCCTTTAAAATACAAGACCTGATCTTGTCACTTGCCCCTCTCTTCTCAAAAATCTGCTCCTCATGTTCGGCACAAGTCCCCATGCTTTCAACAATTGCCAGTGCCTCTGGTGACACTATGTCTCTGCTCTAGCCACATGGAGCCTCACAGCTGTCACAGATAGCCCTGGCCTTGCCCTTGGGAGGCATCTTTGCTAGGGACTCTTCTAGGTCAGCTGAGTTCTTGAGCATCCAAGGTCCCTACCTTCCACAAGTCTTTGTTCAAGTCAACGTCTCACCTCCTTAGCTAGGCTATTAGAAACAAGTCATTCCACCCCTAGAGAGAAACACAATCCAAATAGTAACCCATAGTAACTACCAGCAATTTCAATAGCCAATGTCCATTTGTTTGAGGAAGCTGATTCGGTCCTTCTATTTGCAAACATAAGACAGCTAGAAAGAGTAATTGACACTGTGCTAAACACTGTATGGTGACAGATGAAAGTCCTTTCCTGGCCAGAGATCTGTTTCTTTTCTCTTTTCAATGTGTGGAAGGGAACCAGGTAAGTTAAGTGGCCTTTGCTTTAGTGAATTAATCTCTAACACACACTTGCACAAGGTGAATGGGACAATTACTCGGAATCCCGAGGGGTTTGGCCCATTTCTTACAGTTTTTAACTGATGGTCGTCTTCCCACTTCTGATCCACCAGTAGCTCGCTCGGGCAGATAATCTCCATTCAACTTCTTCTTTTTTTTTTTTTTTAAAAACTTTATTTATTTATTTGTCTTGGTGTTTGCCTGGAACTGGAACTACAGACAGTCGCCAGCTGCCATGTGGGTGCTGGGAATCGAACCCGGGTCCTCTGGAAGAGAAGACGGTGCTCCTAACCGCTGAGCCATCTCTCCAGCCCCTCCATTCAACTTCTTTAAAGTTTCTTTGCTTCATTAAAACAATTCTTCCCACAGAGTGTTTTCCTTGCTGGCTTCTCACTAACGATTTACCTTTTCCTGCTTTTCTCTTATTAGTTTCCATGACAACACATTGAACTACATTTTAAATACCATATAGCTTTTCTTAGACTCTAGGGAAAGGACATATAAGAGAAGTTGGACATAGTCCAGCAGTTTCTTTTAGGGCTACACACACACACACACACACACACACACACACACACACACACACACCAGCTACACAGAAATAGGATTCAGAAAATGAACACCCACCCTTGATATCATCTGCTGAAACAAGAATCATGACAAACTGGGTGTGCTCCTATCTGTCACTCAGAAAACTCACCACCTGTGAATCTATTCTCCTACCAAGTATTTGAACCTTTTCAGAGTTTATTTCTTTAGAGATTTATTATTATTATTTACTTTCTAATTAGGCATAAGTCTGTGTCTGTGTGGAGCCTGGAAGAAGGTGCTGGAGTTAGTTGTGAGTCCCCATGTAGGTGCTGGGAATCAAACCTGGGTCTTCTGCGAGATCAGTAAGTGCTCTTAATCACTGAGCCATCTCTCTAGCCTTCTTCTAACTTCCGGTTTTATATTTCGAATATTTTAGCTGGCAGAAATGTTTTTGTTGAATTTACCTATACATATAGGCCCAGAAGCATTAGAAATGACCCTTTGGAGATGTGGCATGAATGTTACTGTGGCAGGTGGGCATGCAGTCACCGTGTAAATCAGAGCTTTTACTGCTTGCTAGACTGTTCTTGTGCTGCTGGCTGAGTGTAATATCCATTTCCAGGTACAAAATCATGAGGTGCTAAGAATGCTGGAAGAAGCTCCAGATAGCCCATTTCCCACATTCTTTTCTTTGCTTCCAATACATTAGCAATAAAAAAAAAAAAAGGACTTGGGGGCTGGAGAGATGGCGCAGCGGTTAAGAGCACTGACTGTTGTTCCCGAGGACCTGAGTTCAATTCCCAGCATCCACATGGCAGCTAACAACTGTCTCTAATTCCAAGATCTGACACTCTTACACAGTTATACATGCAGGCAGAACACTAATTCACATAAGAAAATAAAAAAGACAAAAGTTTGTCTAAGAGGGTATTACTGTGTTTAAAACATTTTTAATTACATTTGTGTGTGTGTGTGGTGTCCAAAGGTCACTGTCCTCTCTTTCTACCATGTGAGTTCTGGAGATGGAGATGAAACTCAGGTCACCAGGCTTGAAGGCAACCACCCTCTCCTGCTAAATGAGTCATCTCGATGGCCCAGGAGGATTACTTCCTTATAGATCACTAACTGCTTCTTCAGAGGTCTTAAGGGCTCAGAGTGCTTGTTTTAACATCCCCAAATAACCAAATTAACACTATTTCACTATTTTTCTTTCTTGGTTTAAATTGGAGATATTTGGCAGTTCTATCCTCTTTTAGTTTCTGGCACGATTACTGCCAAAGAAAGCCAGCATAAGGGTTTAAAAGTGTGACTATGTGGGGCTGGAGAGATGGCTCAGCGGTTAAGAGCACTGTCTGCTCTTCCAGAGGACCCGGTTTGATTCCCAGCACCCACGTGGCAGCTAACAACTGTCTGTAGTTCCAGTTCCAGGCAAACACCAAGGCAAATAAATAAATAAAGTTTAAAAAAAAAAAAAAAGTGTGACTACGTGTACCGTGCACGAAAAAGCATGCCTGGCCCATCCTAGATCCACTCAGCCAGACTCTTTGGACATGGGGTCTAGAAAAAGGGTTTTTACAAGCTTTTCAAATAAACTACAGCACTCATGAGCTCTAGTGATGTGTGTTCCCATCTCTGCCGCCTACCACCTCCTTTGTGTCAGGGTCTCATTAGGCTGCCCAGGGTGGTCTGGAATGTGAGTACTCAAGTGAGCCTCTCACCTCTGCCTCCAGAGTGGCAGGTGTCATCATCCAGGTGTATTCTAACAAGGCACTCAGCATCTGTATGAATATGGACACCACAAGCACTTGGAGTTTGAGGCTAGCCTGGTCCACATAGCAAGCTGTAGGATAGCCAAGCTACACAGAGAAACCTGGTCTCAAAACAAAACAAAAGCAAAGCCCACCACCATCAAACAATGACAACAGCAGCAACAAAAGAAAACAGAAAATACATGCTCTCCTTTAGGAGCGCTCTAACACTGAAAATAACTTAAAGATCTTTTAGGAAGTAAAAGCCATCATTCTACCGAGGTGTTTCTCAAATTAAATAATGCTAGAACTGCTTTTCTAGCCCCAAGCTGTAATTTTAAACACTCTCATCTTACGAAATTTATTGCTAGAGGGTGAATAAGGCTAGGAAATCTTCTGAGACAAGAACTCATATAATCCAAGCAGTCCTGGAATTCCTGATTTTCCTGCCTCCAATTCTCAAGGGCTAGGATTACAAGCATGGGTGACCACACCCCGGTTAAAGGTTAGAAAATCTGATTTGTTTACCACAAAGTTTTAGAGTTGGTTTCCTGGATTAAAATGTTAGCAAAACATAAAGACTGATAAACCACAGCAAAAAAGAATCCGACCAGTTCTACAGGGAATCTAGGTCATTCAGAGTCCATATGGAGGTAAACACTTTCCAAGCTGGAAAAAGCTACATTGGCGATGTAGTTTAATTCTGACTGACTGCTGTATTACTGGGGTGGGGGGTTGGGGCTAGGATGGGAGTGTAGAAGTGACTTTTAAAATTCTAATCCAGTATCCTCATATGATACTTATCTTTACAGATAGGACTAGAAATCTACATGCTGATGTCTCATATCTGGTTGTATCCTCTGATGCTCTGAGTGTGTGTGTGTGTGTGTGTGTGTGTGTGTGTGATTTACTGACCAAGTGAGCACAGCACGGGGATAAACAAGAGCAAAGGGCGAGGCTGACAAGCCAAATAAATCCTGGCTACAGGAGAGTGACAGATGTCTTAGCCAGATCACCCCTACAGCAACTGTGACCCCTGGGAAAACACATGCTCCTTCCTGTTCCTCTTCTTTCAGATGGAGAGCTCAGGGTGGTCAAGGAATAACTACCCTGTTAGTATCAAGTGCCTTCTTCCACTGATAGTTCAGAGCAGTCCAGAACTCACCGCTGATTCTTCCCCTTTGAATCCTGTGGAACTGCTCTAAAACACATGCGCTATACGAGTCTCACCCCCTGCATCGCACTCTCTCTGCTTACAGAGCCAGGGTCTGAACCCAGGACTTTGTGCATGCATTGTAAGAACTCTAACATCAAGCCACATCTCCAACTCAAGTTAAATTACTTTTATGGAAGCACTGAACCGTCTCAAGCAATGAAAGCTATTTGAGTAGTCAGCCAATCAAAACATACCAGCAATAGTATTAAAACATAAAACACAGCCATCGAGTGAAGAACTTTAGTCCACATTTCGGTATGCACATTTTCTCTTGGGGTTGGCCACATTAATTCCCACACTTTTAAATGCTGAGTTACTTTTCGTAGTAGATTATACACATCAAAGAGGTAGGCAAGAGAGTAGCTCCTGCGGCTGGAGAAAGGCATGCTGGGTAAAGCACTGGCATGCATGGGTGAGGATGAGCTTGAATCCCATACCTGTAATCCCACCACACTTACAGTAAGAACCCCAGAAACCCAAAGATCTGCTAGGCTGCTGTACCGTAAAACAGATAAGGTAAATAAGCCTGAAGTCCATGGCTGTCCTCTACCTTCTGTACCAACACTGCCACACACACATGCTCTTTCCCCAATATTTAAAAAAAGATAAAAAGCATCCAACTCTCATATGACAGTCACTGGAAATAAAAAAGAGAACATTTAAGTAGCTATGCATCTACTTGTAGAACCTCAAAAACCTCTTGGATAGATGTGAAGATGGACATTTCTCAATGGACTTAGACCAGCCTCGAGAAAAAGGACAAGAAACAGACTGCTCCGCAGTTTCTCAAAGGTTCTGGCCTTTTGTCTGCAGACTCGTGATGACAGGTGCGGCTCTGTCGCTGCCTCCATCTGTGGCCTGGCATAGCGCTAGAACGGCCTGTACACCAGCAAGAACATATGGGCTGGGACAGGACCAGCCTCTCCTTCCCATGGTGTCTGCTCCCCGTTTGCCTCAGCTTGTCCCTTCAGTTACTGCAGGAAGCTCCTAACTCACACCAAGTGTTACATGCGTATCCAGTGGAAAAGCTGATACAAAGGTAGGAATACGTGGCACACACTATGTTATACAGCACGATAAAGCGAATTTCATGAATCTGTCAAACTTAGGAGCACAGGGCTGGAGAGATGATGGCTCAGTGACTGAGAACATGTTCTACTCTTGCAGAGGACCTGAGTTCAGTTCTCAGCATCCACATCAGGCACAGCATTAACCTCAGATACATGCACATATACAGAATACACGTATGTGCATGTAAATAAATAATAATAAAAACATTAAAAAAAAAAACCTTAGGAGCAAAACACTGTAATACCAACCTCTAGATCCCTTGCTACCTTCAGAGCTAACCCCTATCCTAGGTTTGTGCCAAAAATTCTCTTAGTAGGGGGCAGAGACTTGGCATACAATTGAACTATCATAGTCTTGCCTATGTGGAGACATTAAAAGATGGTGTCTGTCAGGCAATATGCAGTCATATCTGGGGTGCTTCATACCCAACACTATAATTCTCTGATTACTCCCCTACAGCAATGCTCTCACTACATTCAGCTTTATGGTCAGCACACGCTCCATTTTGCACACATGCACACCAACAATTTACTCATTCTTCCTGTCTATATAAAATGGAATCTTTAGTGAAATTTTTGCTTGACAGACATTTCCACAAGCATCCTTGCAGATGTCTCTTGGTGTACGTATTTAATTTCTTTTAGGGTATGGAACTAGCTATAGGACTGCTTGGTTACAGAGTATGTGAAAGATCAACACTGTCAGTCAGGGCCAAAATCTTTGAAATCCAGCCCCAGCATCTTTGGCTCTTACTGGCATTCTAAGACAGGGCGGCTGTATGCATCCTTGCCAACACTTGGTATTTTCAGAGTTCTTAATTTCTGCAATCTAGTAGGTGTTAAATAGAAATTCAAAATGGTATCCATTTTACATTTCCCTGAAAATGAATGAGCTTGTCCTTTGGTACATCTATTTGCACTGGATTCTTCCGTGAGATGTCACTCATTAGTCCACTTTCCCAATACAACCTCCTTCCCTACCATAAGTTAGACAGGAATTGAGAAAACTATTTCCCAGTTAGTTAAAAGAAAGGTGCTGCTTAAATGACTGGGTAGTTTCCTAAAGAGATTGGCAGAGATAAAAATTGTCAGAAATGGTAAATGTGCTTAGACATATTTATTCATTCACTCATTCATTCATTCATTCATTCATTCATTCATTCATGGAGACCAGGTCTCATGTAGCTTAGGACTCTTTTTAAGTTACCACAACATCTTTCAAATTCTATAAACCTTTGTTTTCCAGGTTAATCTTGCTTAAATTTGAGACTGAGCACTGCTGTATTGTTCTTTAATTCTTTGGCTCATAGAATCCTCTTATCAGCCCCTCAAGAAGCTTGGATTGGCAAACATGTACCACTTTGGCTGGCTGACTTTTCTGTTTGTTTCTTACGGCATACTAATCTTTCCTGTATGGTTCTGTTATGTGGTCTGCCAGACGAGCACCTTCACCCACTCTGACTTCCATCTCAGTCCCATGAGAGATCCACACACGCTCAAGGTAGCTTCTGAATTCTTTTCTGAGTTCCGTTAAGTCCAGTGCCAGTCACTGTAAGAATGGCAGGCTGAATTTTTCTCTTCTTCAATGGCCTTACTGATTATTGGGCTACTCTCAACATGATACAATCCACCATTGTTGTCACAGATTGGGTCATGAGTGTTTCCTAAAGGCTCAGTCCTGTCTGTAGTGCTGTGGGTGTGAACTTTTGGGTCTACTGTTTAGAAGGCCTGTTGGCTTTTCCAAAGACAAGAGTCAGTCTAATTACTTTATAGTGTTGATGAAAGCACATTCCAGCTTTTGGAAGCCCCAAAGTTCGGTAAATTTGGCTAGCTGTGGTCGTGCACGCGAGCAGGAGGGAGAGGCAGGAAGATCTCTAAGTACAATACAAGTGTGGGTCTACATAAGTTCTAGGACAGCCAGGGTTACATAGAGAGACACCTTTTCAGCCCCACCCCCCAAAAAAGATCCGTAAAGTTTGAAGATGAAAAGTGTCCTGTTATCAGTGCCATTAGCATAAGACATATGTCATTTTTAAGGTCAATAATAATATTCTTGTAAAAAAGATTAATTCATTTAAACATTTCTATAGTTAAAAATATAATATCTTTCCCCAAGCATTTTACCTATGATTCTCCAGAGGATGAATACAAACAGTACAGTCAAGATCTTTACTTGGGTTCTACATTGCCTTTTGGTCTCAGTGGAGGACCACACACTTCTTTCACAAGGCTAGCAGCTAATGGCAAACAATTTTAGAGGTTATAAAATTGTCTTTTATGGGCTGTCAAGTTGGTTCAGTGGATAAGGTGCCACTTGTGCAAGCAAGTCCAACGACCTGAGTTTGATCCCTGATACGCACATAAAAAGGTCGATGTGTCATGGCAGTTCATGGCTAGCTGTAACTTGAGTTACAGGGGATCTATTTTCCTCTTTTGGCTTCTGTAGGCACCAGGAACATGTACATGGTAAACAGACATACACACAGACCAAACACCCATATTCATTAAAAGGTCAAGAAGAAATAGAATTGCCTGGAAGCTCTTGGACCAGCAAGGCTGGAGTACATAGTGCAGAACAGCAACAATGGAGACCTTGTGCCAACAAGGCGGAAGGTGAGAACACATAACTTGTCCTGTACAGCTTCCCTGCACTCACTGTGGTTCGAGCTCTATGATTTTACAGTAGGAAATTAGCACCCTTCCCCCCACAGACTAAAATCATATTGAGACAGCTATTCTGTTATACTTCCCCTTCACTCCAGACCCTAAGATTGTTCTTGTGCCTCTGTCTGTCTGAAGGCCACTGTGCACTGTTAGGTGTGTTTGTTGGTGACCTTATTTGGAGACAGGGTCTTTATGGGGGTAGTCAAGTAAAGAGGATGTGAAGTCATCAGAGCAGGCTATAATCTAACACCACACATCTGTGTAGAGATAAAGAGACCAGAAGGTGACACCAGAGATGACAAGGAAACCACCACAGAAAGCAGAGGCCCCACACAGTCTCCCTCAGCCCTTAGGAGTTGACCTGTTGTAACCGTGATCTCAGTCATCAGAAGTGACCTAGTTTGTGGTGCTCAGCTGTAACAGTGCCAGCAGGCCATTCTTCCAGAAATGTGACAGGATAAAAGGTTAATGAAGTCGTCGACAGCACAATGATTGATTTTACTTATGTGTGTGAATAATTATTTCCTAAGATGGGCTCACCATTACCTGAAAACATTAATGTATTGTCTATAAGCGTATGTGAACACTTCCTGAAATTACTTTCTGAATTACTAGTCAGTATAAACCCTCTTCATTCTTCCTATGACTTTCACTTATAATTTCCTTGCTAGCTCCGGCTTTGCCATATTACTGACACTTGGAAATATACTGGCAAGGTTCAGTTTCATAATTCTGCCTTTTTTTTTTTTTCACGTGGTTTCTCAGTGTAGCTCTGGAACACTAGTTCTGTAGATCAGTCTGGCCTTCAAACCAGAGATTCGCCTGCCTCTGCCTCCTGAGTGTTGATATTAAAGGCATATACTGACTTCATATTTCTAAACCATGGTAGTTTGAATGGGAATGCCCTTGTTTAGGGCATGCATGAATGTTTGGCACCCAGTTGGTGGAACTGTTTGGGAAGGACTAGGAGGCAATGCTTTGAGGAGGTTGTGTCTTGGGTGTCTTGAAATTGTCCTGCCATTCCCAGTACATTCTGCTTTCTCCTTAAGGTGAGAGATGTGAGCTCTCAGCCACTTCCTGGGACCATGCCTTCGCCTAGCTATCACAGACTCTAACCCTCTAGAACCGGAAACCCAATTAAACGCTCTCCTTTATAAATTGCTTGGTTATGGTGTCATATCATAGCAACAGAAGAGAAACTAACACATAATCCTAATATCTTTTCATGTGTGTATGGTGCTGGGGATTCAGACTCAGGCCATAGCTCTGCTTCCTAGGGGCTGGGATTAAAAGTATACACTATTTTATGTGAAAGAGAGGGAGGGACCTAAAGAGATAAGACGGGAAGTGCATACAGCAAAGTTAAGGAATGTTTTGAAGTTATGTTTTTAAAAGCGTGAGAAATGATAATGCACAGGGATGCTCACAAGAAACATCTGGCAGAGGTATAAAATAGAATACACTGGAAAGAGAAGGGAACATTTCTAGAACATACTTTTTAGGTGTACCATTTTGCTTCCAATGATATGTCCATTAAATATAAAGATGATCAACATTCTAGTTAGCTTTAACAATCACCTTGGCACAACCTACATCAGGTTGGCCTATGGACATGTCTATATCTATATATATATGGACATGGGGAGGAGTAAGGATTGTTAACTGATAAAGAGCCAGTCCATTGTGGGTGGCACCATTCTCTAGGTCCTGAACAGTATGAGGGGAGAAAGCTAGAGGAAAGAAAGTGAGTCAGCCCTTATCCCCAGCTGTGGATATGATGCTTGAAGGTCCCTGCAACAACAAACTGTCACCTAAAATTGTGAGTCAAACTAAACTCTTCTTCCTTAAGCTGCTTTCGTTTGGGATATTTTGTGGTGGAAATGTTCTCTGTATGCTGTAAATAAAGTAACTGGTTTGGCCTTTGTGGAACACTGTAAAAGTGGGTGGAGAATCAGAGGAGAGACAGGTAGAAGGAGGTAGAGTTAAGTCAGTCTCCATCTGACCCCCGAAGAAGAGCCACATAAGGAATCCAGGTGAGCCACGGGCCGGGCCACATGGCAGATAGAATACTAGAAATGGGTTGAATTAAGATGAAAGAGCTAGCTAGCAATGTGCTTGAGACATAGGCCAAACAATATGAAATTAATATAAGTGCCTGATTCATTTCATTGGTGGAAAAAGCCGCCACAGGCAAGGTCCGAACGGCCTAAACGTGTCTGGAAATCTCTCTACAACAGTATTTGTCACAACAACAGAAATGAAATTAGAACAAAGGGATAGAGGAGGAAGAAGAGGGGAGTTTTGCCGCTACTGCCAGAAGATGTAATACAGTAAAACAAACAAAAATCCAAAAAATGTCATGTAAGAAGGAAATAGAGAGCTCTCCATAATTCAATTTCATATGAGAAAAGAGCACTTATCAAACATCTAGATTTATGTAAAGAAATCACAAAGTGAAAAATAAATTGTTTAAGAGATGGGGATGTATGTCAGTGGTAGAACTAATGTGTACAGGTCCTCGGTTTGATCTGCAGTACCGCCCAAATATCCAAGAACAATTAGAGACAAATTAAAGGGTGGAGGAGAAGGCTCAGGGGTGAACTGTGTGTTTTCTGCAAGCCTGGGGACCTGTGCTCAGATTTCCTGCAGCCATGTAAAAATCTGCGCACTGCAGATGCACCTGTGGCTCTAGTGCTTGGGTGCAGAGACAGGAGGATGGATCTCAGAGGTCTACTGACCAGTTGGGCTAGTCAGTTGGTGGACTCCAGGCTCAGAGAGAATCCTCCTGTCTGAAATTATAAGGTGGAGAGCAACAGAGGAAAACACCTGCCACTGACCTCTGGCTCCACATGTACCTGATTGCACATGTGCACATAGACGTAGGCACCATACACACAGTCACTATGAACTAACTATATAACTATATAAATAATGCCTGAGAGAGAAGTAAAATTAGATCAGAACCTATTTGAGTTTCCCTATCCAGTAAGGAGCTTAGGGAAGACAAAGAAGCACCCAGAGGTAAGTGAGCAACCATGCAGACTGTTTGCTTAAGATATTAGTAAAACAAAACACCAGCATAAGTATGCCAGGCTGCATTCCTCTCTCCCCATTTTCTTTGGAGACAGGGTTTCCCTGTGTGGGAAGCTCCAGCTGTTCTGAACAGGCCGGCCTTGAACTCACAGAGATCAACCTGGCTCTGCCTCTCAAGTGCTAGGATTAAAGGTATAAACCACCACCTCCCAGAAAGCCAAGCTATATCTTGATTAAAGTAAGTTCTTGTGCTTTGCAATGACAACAGAATATATTAATATAACTTTTTTTTTGGATAACAATTTGCTGCTTTGAACCAAACTAATGAAAACATAAAAGTCTGATTCAGATATACTTATCTTAAGGAAATCTTCAAGAAGTTATTCGAAGGATGTCCACTGCAGAATTATACCTGCATTACAGCATCCCCTATGAAGTGTTATAGTATAAAATTTTTATATGCATAACTTTGCTATCTAAACACAGGCTGGGGTGAGGGAGGACACATAAAATAGTCTAAAATTGGATATATAGGTATTTGGGGGTACATGCCTCCCTCTTTTGAAGGTAATTAGAAGGAAAGAAAGAAGGAAAAAAGGAAGGAAGGAAGGAAGGAAGCAAGCTGCAGCCTAGTATACTCATACTGGTGTTTTCTTTCCTAATTACTGGCACTTATAGAACGACTACTACCCACCACATGCTGCATGTGAACATTAAATGGAAAAAGGCATCTTATCTTATAGGGTGAGTCAGTGTCAGCAAATGACAGAGCAATTATTTGAATTTAGATAAGTTGGTCTGAGTTTTGATTTTGTGTACAGTGTTATAAACATAAACTAATAAAAAATAAAAAAAAACATAAAACCAATAAAAGTTAGAAAAGGAGGTATTCCCCTTAATTTGCGAGTCATGCATTCAGGACATGAGGTTGGGGCAGTGTATAGGAATTTAGTATTATGTGGTATGCTTACATTACCATTCCTTAAAAACATTGCTATCCTGGGGAGCTGGCTCAGTGATTAAGAGTGCTTTTGTCTCCTGTAGAGGAGGATCTAGGTTTGGTTCCTGATATAACACCATATTCTGACCTTCATGGGCTCTATTCGAAGCATAGTACACATACATACACCCAAGCACCTACACATAAATAAATACATTAAAAATGATAACTTTTTGATCTTGTAAACTTTAAGTAAGTTGACTTTATGGTAACTATTTTAAGATGAGGAGATGGCCTGCTGCCAAGCGTAGGTCCCTGGTTCAACCCCAGGGACTCATATGGTTAAAGAAAAAAAGCCAACTCCTATATGTTGTCCTCTGACACATATTCCCAAGAACACCCCAAAACAATAAAAAAAAAATCCTTTGTCCCGACTTGGTGCCATCAGACACTTGGGCTGAGAACAGTCAGATCTTGTTTCGGACTGGCTGGCTGTTTCAGTAGGCTAGGAAGAATGTACACAAATACATTCTACTTCAGGGTTAGAAACATGTGCTTAGGCCTGTGTGGATAATAGGACTGTTCTTATGTTTAGAGATAAATTTAAGAGCAGACTGAAGCCCACAGAATACTTATGCCTTCTGACAAGTGTGCTTCCACTGTGTGGGTCTAAAGTTTGGGAAATCCATTTCTTTACTCCTTATTAACACATCTTTTTTTTTTTTAAACTTTTTATTTATTTATTTATTATTTATTTATTTGCCTTGGTGTTTGCCTGGAACTGGAACTACAGACAGTTGTTAGCTGCCATGTGGGTGCTGGGAATCGAACCCGGGTCCTCTGGAAGAGCTGACGGTGCTCTTAACCGCTGAGCCATCTCTCCAGCCCCTTAACACATCTTTTAATAACCTTTTTCTTCTTTATCACATTTTCTTGAATCTCTCTCACTCCAGACCTTAAATTCCAGCTGTTGACAATGCAGGTGTACATACCCTCTTCAGGGAGGTACCCTCTTCCAATGGTCCCTACCTAGTCAGTCTCTGGGACTACCAACCCTTCATACAATAGTCATGCCTTCTCTCTGTTCCTGTATTCACTCACTGTGTAATTTACCTGGGCTCTGGTTTACAACAATCCACCTATCAGAAATCTTTTTCCTTCTTCCTCTTTGGCTGTCTAGATTAGGTTTGTTCCTTAAGGCCTATTTTGAATGTAATCTCTCTTGCCTTCTTTGATGTCTCTCCAACCATATACAATCTCTTCCTTGTCTAACACCGGGTATTACACTGGGCATAATCCTCATAAGACCTGACATTTTGACCTGTACAATAGTTATCTGCGAATGTGAAATGTCCGTTTCATTAAGATCTCCTACGTGGTTCTGACCTTTGTGTTGAAGGCAGTACTAGTAACATATTCCCTTTTAATAATAAAAAAATTTTGGTGAATAAAAATGGCCAAAAATAAAAAAATATAGCTTTTTAATGGGGCATTTAATTTCAGAGCTTGGGGAAAATAGTTGAGAGACTTCAGGTAGTCTAGTATAGGCAACTGTACGTTCTTAGCAACAAGTATGCCTGGTTTATGTGGAAACCCAAAGACTGCCCTGGAAAAGGCTAAAAAACAATTTGAAGGCGTCCATGGTATAACTTTATTTATGTTGGGTTTTAAGATGAACATAATTAGTTGGGAGACTTCAAAGTTGGAGGCATTTTATAAAGTGACAAATTTTAAATGCACTGCAAATTAGATTACCTAGCTTACTTCCAAATGAAATAAAACCAAGTTAGAAAATTTAGTTTCTCCGTAGTTAAAAAAAAAAACAAACCCACAAGTAATGTTATTTTTTCCCTTTCAAATTATAAGCTAATCAGTGAGGCCTGTTACTTCATATAAACATTTCATTAAGGTACTCAGATGACATTACTCCTACATGAATAATGAATCCCCGTCCCCAGGCTCAACCTAAATTACCGCAGTTTATTTGGTGACTTTCTTTTAGTGCGGACAGGGCTAATGTGGAAGAAGATGGGAAAAGAACCGGTTTAACTTGTGTTCAAATACCTTTGCAGATTAAACAACACCCACCCCCCTTTCCGACCCGCAGTTCTGGCTGGTATCACAATAAAGTGAAAAGATGATGTGAACAAAGGGGACAGGCACCTGCGCCTTCTCCATCGCAAATATTTCTTCCCAAACAGGGCCGGAGTCAGTGTTTGGCCGACTTTTCAAAACCAGACTCCTTCCTGGGTAACGCTGTCTATCTAGGGCCCCCTGAGCATAGCTCCCAAGTCAGGACTCTAGCTAGCATCGATCTCTCCTCCTCCTACACGTGACCGCGGGGCGCACGGTCGCCGGGGACAGACACCGCAACGCGGTAGAGCTGGTGACAAAGGCTCGGGCGCATCCGGATCCCCGCCGGCCTCCCGCGCTCAGCGTCGGCGGAGCCTGCGCAGGGCGGTGCCGCGCAGCGCGGGCCTCGGGAGCGGGAGCCGCAGCCGGGAGCGCGCCGCGGAGCCGAGCAGAGCCCGCCGCGCGCACCGCCGGGCAGCGGAGGAGCCGAGAAGCCGACGAGGAGCCGAGCGGCGCTCGCCGCGCAGCCGACGAGCCCAGGAGCGGAGGAGAAACCGAGCGGAGTCCGCCGTGCGCCAGGGAGCCGCTCCAAGGAGCAGCAGAGCCCGCGCCGTCCGCTCTGCTCCCACCCAGCGCCGCCGCCCCGGAGCCCCGCAGCGACTTGGACACGGGTAAGCAGGCCGAGGCCCATCGTGCTCGGTCCCGTAACCGGGCCCCGAGCGCCTTCCCTTCCCGTACTTACACCACGGCTCGGGAGATCATCCAGGACACCATGTTTCCGACCGCTGGGCCGCTGACCGCAGGCCGCGCGCTCCCTGCTCGCGCTCCCCGGGGCCGCGATGGCGCCCTCGGGAGCCGGCCCGGTGTGTGTGCGCGCGGTGCCCGGAGCCGCCCGGCGCCCGGTCCCCCCTCCCGCCCCCGCTCGCGGCCCCGCGGCCCCGCCGGCCCCGCCCCTGCGCTCCGCTGATAGGCGGCGGCTCCGGGACCCCGACGGGCGCTGCGCTCCACCGACCTGCGCGGCCACCTCGCTTCCCTGCGTCGGGAGACGCCGGTCGTGCGGTGAGAACGCGTGGGAGCGGAGGCTGGGTGCGGGGGGAACCGGGACTGGGAAGTGTCTGGCTAGGTGCGGCTCCGGTGCTCACGGAAGCCCGGCAGCTAGGGCCTAGCCCAGGCCTGGGGTTGATACCGCGAGGCTCGTGGTGCAATGCAGGGGCCAAGGGAGAGCGTTTGGGGTCATGTTTGGAGAACTGGGCATGTGGTGATGGCGAGGCCGGGTGGCTCCCCCTCCCCCCGGGGCACCTTTTCCAACCCCACCAGCCAACTCCACACACCCGACTAAAACGTGGACCCAGGATTTCCGACCCGTGGTGCTGTTTACAAGTGTCCTTTTTTTTTTCCTTCCCCTTTCCGGTGTGCGTGTGGGGGGAGGGGTAGATTACTGTTTACACTGTTTTACCAATTTTAAGTTTTGGGTGACAAGTACCAAATTGGGACAATGATCTTTAAGTTACTGTAGGTGTTTTTCTTCCTAGTCTTCAGGTTGAAGCAGTCGTTAAAAGTTCTACTAAGCTGGGAAATCTGTAATGTGGACTTGGTGCCTTTAGTTAAAAGTACTTGAAGATATGATGCCTCATTTTGTGACATACTGTAATTTAATCTTTTTGTTCCCCAGTTTCCTCGTAATAAAAAGAGGCTAATAATACTTTAGCTTACCTCCTGCTTTTCAAGGGTGATGTAAGGTATTGCTAATTAATGTGTTCAGCAAAGGCCCAGATTTGCCTGGAATAGTATCAAGGGACAGGAATAGGTTATTCGGAGTTCCTTTTAGTTCATGAGGCCTATAAATTAAGGAGAATTTTGACTATCAAAGGAGCAGGCCAGGCATGATGGCGAAGGCCTTGTGATCCCAGTACCCTGGAGGCTGAGGCCTGCCCATTTCCATCACAGAAATCAGGAAGAAAAGAACTCAAGCTTCTTTTTTGCTTACTTACATTAAGAATATGTGTTTTTATTTCAGAGGCTGCAATGATAATTTGTGTTTGTTCTGAATTATTTAGTTTGGCCATTATTCAGCGGTATCGGGGAGTCGTGTTTGCCAGCTAAGCCCAGTTTTCTGGCACACTTAATGTCCTTCATAGCCTTCCATGGGCACAGATCCTGTAATGTAATGTCTTTACAGCCTCCATCCCTGACCCTTAATATACTTTTCCTCTCCTCTCTTCTCTGAGCCAAGCTGTGTTTTCATGCCTTTGACTGAATTCTGTTATTTTTCTCCAACGCTTTATTCCACATTCTCTACCTTTCTGACCTTGATTTTACTGACAATTATGTGGATTTTTTTTCCCCTAGGCCCCTTGTAACTTATCCCTTTCTGAACTTTTCTCACTCATACTCATTTAGTTTCTTTGCCTTTTCTGCACTGGTGATTTTTATTATTGTTTGCAAGACACAGTCCCCTTGTTCCTATTTCAAAAAGCCACGGGTTGTAACCACCTACCCTGTGCTGCTACAGTGTTGAGTCATCCTGACACTCCAGACAGCCCTGGAGTGTTGATTCTCTTTGATACCATGGAAACGGAGGTTTAGAGAACTTAGCTCATTAGCCAGTGATCACATTGTCCATAGGTAATAGAGCTGAACTCCAATACTGTGATTCATACCTAAATTGGGTGCCTGCTAGTTGGTCCAGCAAGGTTGCTCTCTAGAGGAAAATTAGCACCACCCCCTTAGTGGTTTGTAATTGGGATTAACCACTAATGTGGTGGATGGGGGCTGGGATGCTGTACTTTTTGCTGTGTGTGGGACTTGTTAAACAAAGAATGTTCCCATGTCCTTCATGGTTTAGGAATATCATGCCTGGCATTCCTATAGTATTTGTAATTATCTGAGCCTGAAATTTCCACTTAAAGTTATAGTTTTAACCAAGACTGAATTTTCTTGTATCTCTTTCTGTACATTCTTGTTGTATAAATTAAAGGAAGTTCTGTTCACAACTTGATTAGAAATACTTTATAGTTTTGGAATTATGATACATTGCATCATAAGCAGGTTTGCAACTCAGGCTTGCTCTCAGACATGTCCAGTTACTAATTATTTTTGCTCCAGCATTCATGTTGACACACTTACTTTCATTTCCCTTTTCCACTTATTATTTTATTTAGGATAGATGGACTTGTTTATAATTGCCTGCAGGAACATTATTTTATTTCAACGTGGTAGTGTAGAAATTGGAAAGTATTTTGCACAAGGGATATGATTGAGAACTATTTGCCTAAATAAGAGTCAGTATACCTAAGGCAGAGCCTTTCATGGAAAGTGTCCAGCTTTTAGAGGTGGCTGTTATTGAACCTCAGATACTTAAGATCTACTAATAGATGGCCATTAGATACATGCTTCACTGTGTAAGATGAGGCTTTGTTACTATGTGAGAGAAGGAAATGCAGTATGTTCTGCCCAGCTGCCCACTCTTGCCCTTACTTTGACTAATTGAAGGGCAGAGGGTGTCAGACATCCTTTGCTCTCTGTCCTATCCTTTGAGGCAGGGTCATTGTGAGCTTGGAGAGTTTGTTGTCAGCTAGGCTGGTACCCAGGAGACTCCAGTGATCCTCCTGTCTTTGCCTCAGACCACACAGGGGTTATGAGAGCATGGGTGGGGGTGGGGGTGAGGTTGTGGGATTGGAACTCAGGTCTTCACTCATGGCTGAGGGTCAAACACTTTTAACCACTTACTCGTCTCTAGCTCTGAGTAGCTTTTATAATGTGGTCTTACTTGGCATGCTTACCAACGTTGCATATAGGGGGTAGGAAAAAATTTAAAGCCATTGTTTTGTTTTCCTGCATCTCACCATTATTTATGTGTATTGTCTGTAGAGGGTTTCCTTCCTTATGTTTCGCAACAGCACTTTTAGTCCATGGATATCGAGTTCAGTTTTGATGGGAGGTCATGAATGTAGGACAGAGGACATTTTCTCAAGAGACCTGTTTCTTTTACCAGTAATGAGGTGGACGGTGAGTCACAGTGTAGTTTGTTTTAAATGAGTATGTTCATGGATGGTGAAGAAATGGAAAGGGTTTTCAAACTCCTTTAAAAGACTTGCTTTCACCAGCAACATCTTCACTGGGAGATAGTGGAGTGTGGATCTTTTGCATGTTAAAGGGGTTCATTTATTAGCAAATCAACAGTAGGAAAGTACCTCAGGCAGAGAGATCCCAGCATATAGAGCAGAATTACAGGGTACAGAGATAGTATCTAGTCATGTAATTATTAATGAGTATGCTAATGAGACTGAATACTAGGTCACCTTCCCATTTCTAATAGAGTGTTTTTAAATAATTGAAAATACTTTCATTTGTAAAGAGTCTCAGATTACCAAATTACCTTAATACTAATTTAGAGAAGGTAGTAGGGAAGAGACTGACTCCAAGGAAGAAACTTAATCATGTTCTATGTGCTGCAGATGAACACCTGCTTTTCCCTTCCCTAGCCTGTCTTCTTTGGGTGTTATGGTTGCAGCAGAGGTAGAGTTTGGCATCCTGCATGGAAATTGAGTCATAAAGAGATGATACTGATAAGATAGAATTAGAATAGACAGATTTGGAGTTAAGTAGTGAGAACAGGTATGGATAAAGGGTGTTTACCCATCCAACTCACAATGGGGAAAGCAAAATGTCTTGGCTGGCCAGCTCTTTGGAGCCCCGCTGGGAGCTGGCTTCTCCTCAAGGCTTTACATTTAGGAAATGGCCTCACCTGAAACCTGGATTAAGGCCAAAGAGCTTTCTCCTTCTTCCTGGTTAAAAAAAAACAAAAAACTTTATGCTGAGTGGCAGACATTTGAGGCAGATTTAGCATTCTTTTAAAACACAGTAGAGGGCTGAAGAGATGGTGATGTCTCAGTGGTTAGGAGCACTGACTGCTCTTCCAGGGGACTGGGTTTAACTCGCAGCACCCACATGGCAGCTCACAACTGTCTGTAATCCAGTTCCAGGGGATCTGACACCTTCACACAGGCATATGTACAGGGGAAGCACCATGCTCATAGAATAAAAATAAAAACCAGATAAAACACAGTAGATGGAATAGGTTAAATCATAGTTCTGTATTTTAAAATATAGATTTGTGATTTCAGAAAACTGAGGTTTTCGATCTAATTTTCAAAAAGCTAAAATACTTGATAATCCCTTTCTATGACCATTTACTTAAGCTTTAAGTCCCCCACTTTGTTCTTACTGATTGCTGGAGGACCATTCTCATGTATAAAGTGATGTAATAGACAAATTCCTGCTAGTTAAACATAAGGAAAGCAAGAAACCACCAATTCTTGAACAGAGATGCAAAAGTTTTTACTAGCAAATGGAGCCCAACAATGTGTGAAAAATTATACACCGTAACAAAGTGGGCATCCCAGGAATGAAAGGCCTAGAAAATCTCTTAAAATAATTTTATCAAATCAACAGACTACAAAAGATAAACAATATATACACAAGAAAAGCACTTGACAAGTGCATGACCAATTCATTATGAAAAGTTCACCAAACAGGGATGGGGGTGTCGATGGTTGATGAAGACAGCAAAACTGGATGATTACAGTTCATGGTGAAGAAGTGGAGCCTTTCTTGGTAGTGGCAGGAGCAAGCTAGAGATGTCCCCATCAACATTTGCTTTTCAGCAACCATTACCAAATAGGCCAAAGGTCTTAAGAGACACTCTGCCCTGGAGGAAATACCTATGACAAAGAAGCATGTGAAAAGGGCCCAGCCCCCATCTGTCACAGGTTGACCAGGTGGGGATACATTCCACACCTGTGAGTGACTAGATCTGGAGCACTGAGGATGTGATGTCTAGTGATGTGCACAAAAGGCCAGATTGAGAGAAGCATTGAGCCCAATGATCAAATACCCTCCATAACATAACCTAATGTTACAGGGCAACCTGCATGTGTCTGTATCAGCTTTATTCACATTTGCCAAAATTCACATCATCAAGATGTCCTTTAGTAAGGGGGTAGATAATTATAATAAATTTAGACAGTGCTGAAAGAAAGGAAGCCGTCAAGTCCAGGAAACCTCACCCTACATTCTTATGAAAGAAACACTTCCTGAAGTGTCTGTACTATGACTTTTAGCACATGACCTGAAATGGCAGAACCCAGCACAGCAAAAAGATAAGTGGTTCTCATAGTTGTGGGGTGGGGAGGACTGGACAGGCAGAGAGCAGATTTCTAACATCATAAGACTTTTCTGTTCTTGTCCTGCAGTGACTCATAGGGGTTATGGTATATGTGTTAAAGTCTGTAGGATGTGCAAGCTGTGGAGTGTAAGTAAAGGCAGTGTCTGTGTGGACCCACTGATAGCACTGATGCCCCACTGTTAGCCATATTAATATTTCTTTGTATTCCTCCTCATTTTTCTTGCTGCCCTGCAGACTGAAGCTTTTTTTGTTTCTCACTTTTCCCCTATATGATGTTGACCAGATTAGCAAATCCTTGCTAACAAGGGAAGTTGATTGTGCTGAGATGACTCAGCAGGTAGAGAGGCTTGCCCCCAGGACCGGCAATCTGACTTTGATCCCCAGGACACACAGAAAGCAGGAACTGACTCCTCCAAGTCCTCTGATCCTCACAAGCATGCTGTGGCATGAACCTTCACACAGGTGGATGCACAAGCAAATATCGGTGGTAAAAGATGGGGGTGTTTGAGTGAAGGGTGGAGGGAAGCAGTGCATGTGCTCACATGTTCATACACTGTCGACTCATATCACCAGGTCTCACTGTATTCTCTGCCTGGCCTAGAACTCTATGCCGACCACACAGGCCTCTGTCTCTGTCTCCTGAGTGCTGGGATTAAAGACTCTGGGCTATTGTGCCTTGCTTCATTGTCTTGATTATTAAGGAAACCAGATAAATTTCTCAGCTGCCACTTTACCCATCAAATAGACTGTACTGCAGAGAATGCCCTGATGCTCACAAGTTGTTTGTAGAAGGTAAATTTAAATATCTCAGAGGACAGCGTGCCCACGCTTTTACATTTCCGTGGATGCTAGGCCTTTAATTGTGCATTCCTCTCTTGAGATGTGATCTGGGCCTGTTTCAGACTCTATCTCCTACCTCTAGCCGATTTCCTTTGCATTTAAAAGCTGACTGTACTTACTGTGTTTCAAACTTCCTGTAAAAGCCCATTTAAATCACCTGTGATTTAAATACCTGAATCTATTCTGTGCTTGCTCCAGGTCAACCATCTTATTAATTAATCTCTAAATATATGGGGTTCAGAAACTTTTAAAGCCAGCTCATTAGAGTGTAATTACTTTTATCAAAGGGTTGTCACTGTTACTATAGACTTTTAAGTTTGTGAACTAATTCTTTAAGAATCTCTTAGTCTCACATAGCCCCTGACTTTGAAAAGGTTAGGACCCTGGTCCTGGTGTTCCCTGACTCATTCTTCCTACCCTGAGAATTTGAATTCACTTCCACTTCCCATTGTGAGAGTCACTGGAGAGGCCCTGGGTCTTTCTCACACCTTTCTAGACATTCTACATGCCTTCTTGGTTTCTTTACTTGATGCTAGGTTTTTGAGACTTAATTTTATTTGTAAGCCTGGTTCCTTGATTTCCTCAGCTATATAGTATTACAAGTGCTTGAATATATGACAGTATATTTTTGATTCCACTCACTGGTGTTTTGGATGTTTGGAGCATTTGTTTGTTTCTTTATTTTGATTTGTCTCAGCTACATATGTGAATGTTTATGGTATGGGACATGTAGTGTACATTCTAAACCTATAGGGGGATAGTCTAGTAGTAGACTCCACACCGAGCATGTCTAAGACCCAGTCTTAATTCCCAGAACCCAAAATAAAAGAATAAAAATTTACTGTTGACATCTTGAATGGTTGCCCTCTGGGTTTCACTAGCTGTCATTACTACAGAATATTTGAAAAGTCACCTTAAAGGGAGGCTCAGACATCTCATGCAAGGTCACTTGGCCAGTGTTTTCTGTGCCTGCTTGAGGCAGAGCTTCATGGCTGGGCATGTGCTTCCTAGAGCTGCTGCCCCCCCCTCCTTGAGAGGAGGTGAAAAGGTAAGCCAGGGTCACAATACTCTTCAAGGCCATGGCCCCAAGTTTTTACCTTCTCCCACTAGTACTAACAGCTGGAAGACCAAGTTCCAGCACATGAGCCTTGAAAGAACCTTGCAGATCCAAACATAACACCATTCATTCTAGCAGATGTTAGCTTTCTTGACAGCAGCATGTGTCGCACACACCCCAACTTGCCTTGTTTAGCTGTACTCACAGGAGATCTCTTGGTGTTACTTGAATTCCTCATTCTGTAGATGGAAGTAAAATCCTTCGTTCCTTGTGGACTACTCATCCGATGTTTACAGGTTCATGTCAGAGGTCTAGAGAAAAGGAATCATAAAATCAGAAAGTCTAGTAGAAATGGAGAAAGCCAGTTATTCTTTGAAAGATTAAGGCGAGGTGTATTCTGTTCTAGATCTGTGCTACTGTGATGGGGTTTAAGTTGATGCTTGGCTAGATGTGTGCTAAAAGGCTTCCTGGATAAGGAAGGTTCTAGATTGTTATCATCTACTTCCTCGTTTAGCCTCGAAGGCTAGGTTTATGATTCCAGGTCCAGCCTCAGCATAGGGGATCATTTCTAAATTACTAAGAGAATTTAACACAGAAACGTATGAAGTCTGTTTGTAAGGGGTACACTGCCATGGAGACCTGAGATGTTTTTAGATTAGTAACGATCCATTACACATATTCCAGACAGCTTTTGTGATGCAGAGACCGTGGAATTTGGGAGACGCATACTTTAACTATAGAGAAAAGAACATATGCGCACCCAATGACTACTGCCAGCATAATGTGCCACATATACCGATTAGAAGAAATTAAAACGGAAGGGAGAAATTGCTCTTTTTAAAGGAACAAACCTCAGCTGCTTCAGAAAGGTGATTCTTTGTCAGGGTGTCCTTCAAGAGATGAGGAGCACTAAAAAGTGGCGAGGAGAGAGGGAGGGCACAAAGGCTTGAGACCGTCAGCTGTGCTGCAGACACAGGCCGGAAGTCTGCTGCTTCACTTTGCATCATCAGATTGCACAGGCCACAGGCTCAGTGTTTAGATGCTCTCTCTTCATCCTTTCAGGGACCAGTTGGAAAGCTCCTTTCCTTCTTTTTTCTTTTAAACTTTATTTATTTATTTATTTGCTTTGGTGTTTTGCCTGGAACTGGAACTACAGACAGTTGTTAGCTGCCATGTGGGTGCTGGGAATCGAACCCGGGTCCTCTGGAAGAGCAGACGGTGCTCTTAACCGCTGAGCCATCTCTCCAGCCCCTCCTTCTGTTTTCTAAAATCTCTCTCTGTTGGGAATTTGAGCCCAGGGCCTTGTGCTTGCCATTGTACTATGCCTCACTGAGCTACGCCCTAGGCTCTACCAGGTTTTCCCACTGCTCAGTAATTTGCTTGAGTTCTTTATCAGTTGATTGTAAGGCTGTTAACAAAGATAAAAGAAGAGAGGCCGAGAGTAAGGGATGGGAAAGGACACTAGCTTCTAGCCCTTCTGGAGGTGTGCCCACTGAGGGTCCTGCCTGTGTCTAGTGTATGGGGATTCTGCGGTGCTGTCCCTTTTGGAGACTTCTTGGCATGATCGGGTTACAGTGTGGACAGCCATTCAAGATGTGTGCACACAGAGCCACTTCCCTGGCAGTAGACTGCGTGGGTACCCTGCAGGCCTGCCAGCACCAGAGACTGTCTTAACCTTCTTGGCTGCCTTACAGTCGTTCTTCTCAGAGGGGATGCATGGGTGAAGCCTCTGTCGAGAGGAAGGTATTACAGTCCTGTGGACAGGATGAGGTGACAGGATTTTATGAGCAACTGAAGGCAGAAAGGAAAGATTAGACCTCCTGTGCTCTGCCTTAGGGCCAGAAACCATGGGTGGAAAAAACAAAATTATGTATCACGACATGACATCATTTTTCTTGTTCTCTGTCATTAAGTTTTACCTTTCTGAATCAGTGCAGCTTCTCAGCCACCCCCTCCCTGCTGCCTGGCAGGCAGCGTGGGATTTTTGGTTCAGAAGTGAGAAGCCATTGCTGTTTACTCCTTTACCAGTGCTTCCCCGAGCTTTGTGTCAGATCCCATCTTGACCCACAGAGCCCTGTGTGCATTGATTTTTTTTTTTTTTTAATGTTTTCAAAATGGATGTGTTAGTCTCTCTGTCCTTTTTCTGTTCCTGTAACATGGCATGCTATTATTTGCTTCCCTGGGGCCTTTGCCCGTCCCTATTTCAGAATGAGTACCTGGCAGGTTCAGCTGGAGATTCAGTGACTAAACACTGCTCCTTAAACTGTCTTTAGTGTGGTCTAGATTCCAAGGCACCTCTGTCATCTTGTTACCCAATCTCACCCAGCCTCACATGGATTATTTTACTCCATATTATTTACCATTGGCTTCTGTCTGTAGTGTCAGTCGGCTCGTCCTCCAATTATGCCGTAAATTGTTAGTGGAGGAATGTTGTCTGTCCTGTTTCACTGTCTTGGTCTCAGTACTTATATATACCCAGCCTAGGATTTTGAATGGCTATTTATACCTACCCGAGAAGGCACAGAAGTAGGTTGTATATGATTCCATAGCTTTTGCTTTCAGGCTGCAATTTATTCAGTCAACCAATAAGTGCTGAAGAGACCCGAATGAAATCAGCCATCTTAGAATAACCAGTCTGATGTTGACTTGGCAGAGAGTGGCTTGTAGCAGCAGTTCAAGTGGAACTTACCAAGGCGGCAGGCTAGGGAAACAGGTCTTAGCCTCAGATACCCCCTTAATCAATTTCAGAATCATCCAGATTTCCAAAAATGCTTGGGTGGATAATAAGGACTTCAGGGAGATGTTGATACGGTTGAAGAAGCAATAAGCTCAGCCGCTTGATTGACAGAGGACAAGTTGGTCCATGGACAGCCAGAGAATTAGACTAAAGATGGGGAGGCCTGAACAATGGGTGAAGGACCGCTCAGGGTTTGCACCAAATAATCTGGGGTCACCTTGCACTACCTTTACTCAGCATCTTGATGGGAGTTGCTCAGGCCTTCTGACAGTGGAGAGCTGTTGTGGCAATGGAATGTGGGATGCAGAGGGCAGCAGAGGGATGGCACGGGATTGGAAAGAGAGTGACGACATTTCTGTTGAAGCAGTGTTTGGCAGTACTCGGCTCATAGGTCCATTGCACCTCGCTGAGGCCATTCGGCCCATTGTCTGCCTGACTGTTCACAGAAAAGATCTTCTCACTGTTTTTCTACGCTCAGCCCTGCATTACAAACATGTCTTTTTTGTCAAAGACCTTTAATTATTAATGCTTTCCCTTTTTTAAAACCAAAGATTTCAATTAGAGTACTGTTTGCTGTCTATACTGAATTGACCTTAGCTGAACTAAAAGCCCCAAGCCTGAACAAAACCTTATTCGAGTTACGGCCTTAAGACAGCTAAATGGTTAGCTCATGTAGATTTCTGAAGGATGAGAGGTGGGTGTGGGTGTGGCTGGTGAAGGCACTCTGTCTTCCGATTGCTGACATGTAGGAGCTGGGTTTGTTCACCTGCTTTTCAGACCCAGTCCCATTTGCAAAGTGCATGTAATGGCGCCACTTCACTGAGTGATTTTGAGTTCTCTTTAGATAATAATGCCTTTTAGTTCTTGGCATGTTGCCTGATACATAATCTGTGTGTAGTAATTATTGTCTTGTTCTATGAATTATCTTATAGAAATTGGACTTGAACCTTGACCTAAAGTTCTATTTTATTGCAGTGCATAGGATCAAACTCAGCATATGCTAGACAAGAGCTCAGTTGAGGTAGGAGAGAAAGGTAGAGGAAAACTAAGAGGTGGGAAGGGAAACAGGGCGTCCCTTTCTCAGAAGTTTGACTCCAGCTGAGAGTTCCAGTGTACTTATCAGCATATTGCTGTATGGAGAGACATTTCAAATAAGGATGTTAAAGTAGCCACGAGCCGTGCTTAAGACCCAAGCAGTTATGACTTTTTATTTTTTCCTAGCTGTAAACCTACAGAAACCTACAGAAATTAAAAACCTTGTTTATACTAGGGACATCTTGTGCAGCCCTCAGAATCCTGCCTTTGCCTTATCAGGTTATATTCCTAGGTTCCTTGGGCACCATCCTATGATCTCATTGGCCAAAAAGAGAAACATTTCTTAACATGTTGGAGAGGTAATTTAAGAGCTACCAGGTCCTATGGATAGCTACTGTTAAGACATTTAAATGTGATTCTCCATTGATCCTTTGAGAAGCTCATATCCACCCCTGGCTGTGATAAATCTTTCTGTTAACCTTGACACTTAAATCACTATTAATTTCTCTTCCTGAAAAACATCTGCTTCTCTCATTTTCATCCTGAAATTCTTTGATGTGGTGAAGTCAAGAATCCCATTTTTACCTGAGTAGAAGGGTGTGTTTAAGAGCTGGCAGGCTGTGAACACTTATGTCCTCTGTTAAAAGCAGCCACTCGACTTGCACTGTGCACAGGGTGATGGAAACAGACTGATAGGCAGCCATGAGCGGCTGCTGCTGCTGTTCTGGGGCACCTTACATGGTGTGTGGAGGTGGAAGGGGATGCAGTTCACACTGTGGTAAATTTGTGGCAGTGTCTCTATGTAGTTCACATTTTTGCAGCACATTTCACGATTCATTTGTATATGAAAGTGAATGTATGTAAATGAATAAACTGTTTCCTTGGTAGCGGTTGTCGTGTTACTTCAACACAAGGAGTAAGACATTTCCCTGAGACATATGGATCATTACTATTTGTTATTGCTGTTTCATTTTCTTTTACTTACCCTGTGTGTGTGTGTGTGTGTGTGTGTGTGTGTGTGCGCACACACACTGCTGTGCCCCAGTATATGCTAGAGGACAGATTGGAATCCCATTGTCCCTTCCTACCAGTTTGGGTCCAGGGCCAAACTGGGGTCGCCAGGCTTGGTGCTAAATGCCTCTGCTTCGGAGCCATCTCATTGGCTTCCTGTTTCATTTTAGAAAGAAGATAAACTTGTCCTGGTGAGAAGGCTCCATGGGTAAGTGTTTGCTGTGCAGGTGACCTGGATTTGAATCCGGGAACCCCTGGTGAAAAGAGAGTGAACTCCTAAAAATTGTCAGCTGTCCTCCACACAGCACTCATACATGCCCCGTGTGTGCACATAACAGGAGTATGCAGAGTGCCAGCCTCTCTTTCTGCCCCTCCCCCCCAACCACAAGTGGTATAAGCAGGCGATTTTGTTGGCAAGTGGAAATTTGATGCAAATGTGGTACTGTTTGTCAGAAAATAACTTAAGCCTGAACAAGTTCTTAGATTTAATGCCATTTAGAAAGAAAGACGGTGGAGATGCTCAATGATTAAGAACATCTGTTGCTTTTGCAGAGGCTCCTCTTCAGACCTTAGCATGTCCGTGGTAGTCCACAACTGTAACTCAGGCTTTTGTGGGTAGTCATCACCCCTGCCCCAATAAAAAACAATTTTTAAAAGAAAAGGAGAAGAAAGGATGGGAAAATGTGGCACAAGTTTTTGGCCTGATGGTGTATACCTGCCTGAAATTCTAGTTCCCTGAGAAGCTAAGGCAGAAGGATTACTGTGAGATGGGAGGAAGAGAACAGATAGCCTGGGGTCTGTTCAGAGTTCCAGGCTAGTCTGGCTTACAGAGTGTGAGACCCTGTCTCATCTAACCCCTAAAAGACACAGGTAGCAATGGAGTTAACATTTAGTAAAGTTGTGAGTATTTGTACCCATTAAGTAAGAATTGCAGAATCCAATATGCATATACGTAATAGTCCAGATGCGTTTTGATTCTAACATGCTATTCAGAGGGACTATTTGACATGCATTCTCATAACTAGTCTTTCGGTTTTTTAAATCCTGTTACCTCTTACAATCACAATTTTCTTTGTTGTGGCAATTCCCAATAATGTACAAATTAGATGCCTGGCCTCTCAGTAGGTTATTTACATTTGCTTTTAGCGAAACCTTAAAATAGGAGTAAAAGCCTGTCTACTGGGTATGAATGTTTAGAAATATCTTAGTTCAGGGTTCAGGGTTGGAGAAATGGCTCAGTGGTTAGAGAAATGGCTCAGTGGTTAGGATCCCTGGCTGCCCTTGCAAAGTATACTCAGCTTTGATTTCAGTGCCCACATGGTGGCTCATAACCATGTTTAATTCCAGTTTTGGGGATCCAGTGCCCTCCTTTGACTTCCACAAGCTAGCAGGTGATGCACATGAATTTATGCAGGCAAAACACTCATACATTAGATACATTATGAATATTAAAAATGTCAGTTTAAAAAATTTAATTGCAAAGTACACTACAAAATAGGTATTTGAGTTCTTTGGAACGGTAGTATGTGAACACTTTAAAGTATGTAGCTTCTAAAGTGAGTGGTATAGTTCAGCAATAGTTTATCTTTGAAAGTATTTTTTAACATCTCCCTTCCATTTTAATTATATTTCTAAATATTTTCACAAATATAATTGGAAGTTCAAATTTATCAATGTCTGATGAACAAGGCATGAGATACTGAAATTTTACTCTGGTTTTGACCCCCCCCCCACCTCAGTTTTTCCCCAGCATTTGGCTACATGGTATGCCTTTTAGTATGCCTAAAGAATTTCCTTCAATTTTTTTAAATACCTATTTTTCCATTACACTTTTCCTGTTAAGGCTTTTAAAATGTGTTTTCAGTTTATATGACGGCTGTGATTTTTATCCATAAATACCTTGGTCTTCTTGGTCCTTAATGAGTCTATATTACACATTTGACTTGTTTAGGGTTGGGAATGGAGCTGATTGCCAGGGGCAGAGGAATTCAGTCAAGATGATAAAAGATCAAGACTTGCACATCAGGTGCTAATAGTAGGGGCAGTGTGATACTGCATACCTAAACATTTGCTGAATAGAAGGTTTGGTGCTCCAAGTGTCTCAGAGTCAGAAATGTAAAGTCCTTCACCTTGATGCTCAGTCTAAGTAGCAAGCTTCTTTCCCTGGAGCAGAAGGTTTTTCTGGGTCCCGGGCAAAAGGGAAAGTTAGTCTCTGGAGACTACAGTGGCTTTGCAAGCAGGCGGAAACCCCGCAGATGTCATTATCTGCAGGGAGAGGTGGATTGAAAGGAGGTGGTTATCTATCTCCAGGGAGGATCAGAGAAGCAAGAGACATGCCATGCCAGTGACCCTGCAGTTTCTGTGTGTATGCCCCGGGGGCCTTAAGTGCTAGAATAGTGGTGACAGTGATAGTTGGGGCTGAGATCTAGGCCTCCTCCTCCTCCTCTTTCCTGTCCCCAGTGCCACACAGTCAGTCAACTTGACAGTGCAGCATTATTTTGAATAATTTATGTATGATGGGACTTCCGTGATAAGTTTTTCTTACTTTTTGGTGTTGGGGATATCTTCTGAACTTGTCACCAGTGATGTAAGGAATGTGCAGTTCAAATGTATGTGAATGACTTCATCCTACCGTTTATGCTTTGGTTTGAGGGCTGCTGACTGAGTCTTACTGTTTGTTTCCTGTGTGTTTGGAAGTTGCAAGTCTGAGAAGATACACAGTAGCTTGGAAGAATAGAAATAGAATTTTTAGTAGATTGGTTAGAGTATAGATTAGGGTTTCTGGCTTTCAGAAACTTGCAAATAAAAGGAAAATAGTATTGTAATTTTTAATAGGAAGTAAATTATAAAGGAACTGATTATTATTTTTTTTTAAAGAAGTTAGATCTCATTTTCAGGGTTCTTACCACAATTAAAAAAAAAAAGAAATTTGTAGCTTAAATGTTTGAGGGAATCTGAATAATATCTCTCTTTTAAAAACTTAAGTTCTTAATTACAGATCAGCAAGGTTTGTGTAGTTCCACACAGGCATACTGACTGGTGTGGACCAGGTTAGCTGCCCCACAGCCATTTTCTCCCCCCACCACTTCTGCTGGTGACATTTCTGTACTGAAGTCTGCTTTTTTGAAGCTTCCGTCAACGAGACAGCATGCTATATCTTTCTCTTGTGTCTAGCTTATTTCATTTAAAATAATATGCTTCAGTTGCACTGTTTTGCTCTACATGACAAGATCCCATCATTTATGGCCAAATACTGGAGTATACATTTATCACATTTTTTCATTGATTTTTTTTTTATGAGCATATTCAGCTTAACAATTGTGAATATTGAGGTAATAGCAACGGACATGTAGACATTTTATTATTATTAGATTTTAGAAACCTTCATGTTGTACCAACATATAATTGGCATAGGAATCTCTTGATTATAGAATTGGTACCTAAACAGTTTACAAGCTGAGTCCGTAACAATCTGAATAAATTGTGTGTTGTGATCATTTCCACAGTGGCCATCGATTGGGGTGGTGTTTGGTGTCAATCTAACCATAGGTTTATAATTTTTTTTGCCTCAGAAAAATGCTTATTTTGTTATAAGACCTTATTAAAGCTAGAACAGAGGCTTGTGTGTGTTAGTTTAGAATTTTTAGTCAGAGGGTGTGGCAGCTGTAAGAAGCAGACAGAACACCTCAGTGGGTATATCTGTGAGGCCAGACAACCAACTTCTTCTTGACCTCAGTAACTTTCCAAGGTGTTACCATGCAGTTTAAAGCAACGGCTTTGTGAATTAAACAAAGGCACAGAAATATAGTTTACATTCTTTAGAAAGGATAAAATGTTGACGTTCTTTATTTTACTAGTGGCTAACATAAATACTAAATGGGATTCCCTTGCTGTGGAATATTACTTTGAGATGTATTACATCTCTTTATGCCATGGAATATTTGTTTAATGATGTAGAGATGTGTTGCATTTGTTTGACTCTGTGAAGCTGTGTTACTTTGCCTGTGTAAAACCCCTGATGGTCTAATAAAGAACTGAACAGCCAATAGTGAGGCAGGGGAAAGGATGAGCGGGGCTGGCTGGCAGAGAGAATATACAGAAGGAGAAATCTAGGAAAGTAAAGATCTAGGAGAGGAGTGGAGGACCAGAGGGGCCAGCCAGCCAGCCAGCCACCCACTCACCTACCCATCCCCCCAGCCAGCCACTCACCCAGCCAGTCACCCAGCTAGCCAGCTGTGGGCTAAGTGAAAAGTAAGATTTACAGAAGAGAAAGGTAAAAAGCCCAGAGACATAAGAATGGCAAGTTTAAAAAGCTGGCTTATTCTAAGCCAAGCCAAGGCTGGCATTTCTAACTAATAATAAGCCTTCATGTGTATTAATTTGGGTGCTGTGTGTGGCCCCCGAAATTTGGGTGTGGCCCCCGAAAGGAAGAAAGAGCAAAACCAAACTGACAATATTTCCCTGTGTGTATTTGAGGCCTTTCTAAGGCTCTTGTCTAAGGATGAGAGATCAGAGGTTGAAAAATGGTCACAATTGGCCTTTTACAGAGGCGTTAAAACTTTCACCTGCCTCAGACCTAGTGCTCGTAGCTTCTTTTTGAGTTTCCATCACATAAAGCCTCGCTGAGTGTCAGATCATTTCCTTGACATCTGGGAAGAGTAGCTCTTAACATTTCACTGTGTTGTGTACTTGAGACATTTTCATTATGGAGGCTTGTCTGTCTCCTTACAGTGTGCTTTCAAATTCCACTATCAATATCGTGCTTGTCAGGTTGGGCCTTGAATCCCAGTAGGCAGATTGACCTCTGAGTTCAAGGGCAGCTTTGTTGTTGAGAGTGACCCTGTCTCAAAAAATCACCAGCAGCAGCAGCAGCAGCAGCAAATGTATCCTTTGCAAAGTGGTTAAAGCAGTGTAGCTTACTGAGTGTGAGGATTTTGGAGTGAGACTTGATTTGTACCAGGCCACTGTCTTATGCTGCTGATGGACACATGCCTTGCAGTCAATGGCTAGTTCGCTCCTTCCTGAATTATTGTTTTAGAGAGTTTAGTATAGGGCCTGGCACAGAATGTGTATGCTTTTTATTATTGCCAAACACGGTGTAACTTTAGATGTGATTGTCTGCCTTCCCCAGTTACTCTGTAGACTTGGGCACTGCCCTTCTTCCTAGCCTAGCTCCTGTGCATGCAGAGTTATCTTTGTTGAATAGACTCATTTCAACTGCTGAGGCCTTGAAGATACACGATCTAGTAGTGTTTATATCTTTTGTTTGGGCAAGAATTAGAATTTCTGTTGTTGAAGTCTGGTGTGCAGGTGTGAGTCACTGTTGGTGGCTTTCGAGGCCAGGTTCTCTTCCACTCTCAGTGCAGCGTGCCCCACCCCGTCTCTTCCCCTTTCTTCTCCCTTGTCATTTGATGGTGAGTCTCCTGTGTCTGGGTCTCCCGTGTCCACCCCGCACCCCATGCTTACAGACGAGCACCGTCATAACTCGTGTATGTGCTGCTAGGAACTAAGCAGACCTGAAATCAGTTAACTATTTTCTTAAAAGTCATTGTTCCCTTGAGTGGATGTGGTGTTCATGAAGCAGATTTGAGTCACCAGGAACAGCCCTTGATCCTGTTTTTTTTTTTTTTTTTTAAAGTGAGTGGCCTCAGGAAGTCTGCGCGCACCTGTGTCCAATCTGGTTTGGAAGAAAAATACTCTGTCTTGTTTCTACATTACATTTTAAGGAACAAATGTCCTGGCTCATGTGCCACAGCATGTGTGGAGGTCAGAGGACAACCTAGCTGAGGCTGTCCTCTTTCTCTTCCATGTGGTACCCACTTGTCGGTTGGCCTAGTGAGATCAGTCTGTATGTGAAAGCAGAGCACTTAGGTGCTGTAGGGTAGTATTTTAATAGTATGCACCTTTTTTTCCCCCTCTACTTAAGAATGGCTTCTAATTTGACCTAGATTTTAATAATATCGCTTACATTTTTTTCTTTTTGCTGTAAATACATTATTAAAAGGCTGTTGTTAGGCTCACCAGTGTAACCTCAGCAGAATTGCCGTGACTTTGGGGCCAGTCTGCACTGCCTTGTGAGTTCCAAGGCAGCTGGAGAGGTATCTCCAACAAAGCAAAACAACAGAAGCAAAGCAGAAGACAAAGGAAGAGTGCAGTTAGCAAGGAGAGCGAGCTCAGAGCATCGGCTTCCTGTTTGCTTCCGAAATAGAAAGCTGGCCCTTGATGTACACCTGAAAGTGTGCCCATCAGCCTGACAGTGAGGGTCTGTGACTGTTGCCTCTCCCAGAAAGTGTGGGGTTTTCTGAGGTGCTTTGTTTTGGTTTATTTTAAACGGTTGACTATGTAAGAACAAAGAGAAGTTCAAGACTGGTGTAGACGCCTGCTTATAAGCATTGTAGGTCTTTAGTATCTTAGTGCCCTTTACCCACATTACAGTATGGAGTAGAATATTAAAATTCTTATCCCTCAAGTGACTGTGAATCAGATCAAGGAGAAAGGGAGGGAATAGTTAAAATAACTAAAAGGAAGTGGTGATGGAGAGGAAAGCTGTGCCAGCTGGAGGCTGATGGTGAGCTCTGTTGGGCTGGTCGGCTGCCACTGTGCTGGTTGGAAGCAGGACTACTTCATCAAAGCAAATGTTCCTGTATTTTGTCCTGGGTGGTGGCTGTAGAGCTGGGACCCTGCTGCCAGTTGCATTTCCTATCTTATCTTTTTTTTTTTTTTTTTAATAAGATTCGTGGTCATTTATGTGTCAGTTTATAAAAGCATGGATTTGAAGTGAGATCATTCTGGGGTCACTCTCAGCTCTGCTGTCATTGTATGACCTCACACACTTTGTTTTACCTCTATCTCAGCTTCTTCACGTTCTGTATACTGAAATAGTAAACCTTAATAAATGTCAAGCGTGGAATAAATGAGCCGATAAATGTGAAGTATTCTAGATCCTGCTTCACTCCTATAGTGTTATCAGTGCTTGGTTGGAAGCAGTCAGAGCATTGCCCTGGGGCAATAGTGATAGCTGCCAAGGTCTCTGTCTGTCTCCTGCTTTTGCCCTAATTCAGCTCAGCCGCTTGTCCTTTTGGATCTGTTTGCTTTCTGAAGCAGTACTTCCTCCCTCGATATTCTTCACGGCCTGGCATAGGAAGACCTTGGAGGATGGCCCATCACTCTCCTCCTAGGTAGCCGGTTACTTCATTGATGCACTTTGATTTTCCAGCCTGTCCACTCAGCAGCAGTGTCCTCTCACTGGTGAAATGTCAGCCCTTTGGCAGCAACAACACAGAATCCACTTTATCCTTGCTAATATTTTGGGTCCCTCACATCCAAAGTTTCTGTATTTTCTACCTTCATGGTCTCTTACCATAAATCTGACAAGCATCTTTGGATCTCTCCTCCCTCTTGATGTGCTTAGGGATCCAACCTCAGTCAGACCAGGCAGGTTTCTCTTTAGCACTGATGCCATTAAGGAGGAGACTGTCCTTGACATTGTGGTGTTGACCAGCATCCTGTCTACTATCTACTGGGGCCTCTAGGTGTCTCTTTTCCTGAAAGTTCAACACCAAAATTGTCTACGTAGTACCCAGTATTGTACAACAGGATAAAATTGTCTGCCCACCCCTTATTCAGAGCCATTAGTCTGTGTATCATGTTTATCCTTTTCATCCGCTCTGAGAAAAGTTCACAGCTGAGTCACAGACATTATGAACATACCAATTTCTTTCTGTTTTAATAGCTTCCTAACTACCTGGCAGTCCTTTAATATTTTATTGATTAATGCTTCTATTTTTCATGGAGTTATTTCAGTGTTTTATTCTCCTCAAAATGTCTATCTCATTTTATTGTAGATTTGCAGTAGATGACCGTGGCATCAAAGATAAAAGAGAGGCTATTATATTCGTCCTCACAAAACTTTGTGATGCCAGCCACGAAGATGAATCCTTGGCTAGCATTTAAGAAATTTTGTGGCCTTTAGCAAGTTAGCTTGTGGCCTCATATTCTTAGTCTTTATCATGACTATCAGAACAAAAAAGATGTACTGTATTTAGCTTCTTGCTCATGGGGTCAGCTGGTGATGGGCAGAGTGAAGGCCAGAACTGAAAGGTGGGTGCTGTTTTGTGTAAGGTGAATCAGCCACATGTTAGGATAATACTGATTTTGGACTCTGAAGAAAGTGAGGATTGCATGACATAAGTTTCTGGGGGAAAATGCTTCCAAGTAATGTGACTTGTAATATAAACTAAGAGAAAGGGAACTGTATGGGAAGAGTGGAGTAAATGGGCTTGGTGGAGAAGAGGTGCCCCCCCCCCTTTTTTTTTTGAAACAGGGTTTCACTGTGTGGCCCTGGCTGTCCTGGAACTCAGAGATGTTCCTGCCTTTGCCTCCTGAGTGCTGAGATTGACTGTATTCCACCACTGCCTGGCAGGTATGTATATCCTTTTTGAGACAGGGTCTCACTGTGTAGCCCTAGCTAGCCTGGGATTTACTTTGTAGATCAGGCTGGCCCCAGACTCAGAGATCCATCTACCTCTGCCTCCTGACTACAGGGATTAAAGGTGTGCACCACCATGCAGAGAGATGCACATATTTTTAATTATGTTATAAGTGCCATCGAGGGTGGCGTTAAACTTTTAAGTGAGAGATTAAGTTAATTAATTTTAACCACCTCTTCATTATTCTTTCTCCCCATTTTTCATGCTGCAGGCAGATTGACTGTTCTTCGTGCGAATCTCATTCCTTTACTTAGCTGGCCTAAAGTCAAGGTCCAGCTGTACTTGCCCTTAGTCTGAAATTCAGACCTTGTAAGATTTGTTTCTCTTTGTCAGGATGCTTCTTACCTCTACCTGTCCTTTGTCCTCAGCTGAGTCCCTCTTACTTCTTGCCCCACTAGCGGGCTCAGCGTCAGCCATACCCCCTCAGTTTCACTTCTTCAGCATGGCACTTCTGGGAGCTGGAGAGGCTGCTTTCTTAGTAATCATGAGGGCTACACTTAGGATCTGGTACCCACATCAGCTGAGTTAGTTAACTAGCTGGGCACCATGCAAATACTTGTAACTCTAGCTTCTAGGGATCCAATGCCTCCGTGTGACTTCTGCCATGCATAGATGTGCTCTCACCCCATCTATGACAGGCACATACTCTGACAGACACAAGCTCAAGCATGTACATTTTTAAAACAGAGCAGCCAAGGCACTGCTAAGGAGACTTTCTGCTGCTTGTTCTGCTGCTGTTTGCCTATGTTGTAGGCTTCTATTCCTCCAGACATGCAGGGTATGGCTCTCTTAATGTATTGCAGTCTACAATTAAAAGTCGGCTCATTTAATGCCTTCATTTTAGTTTCTTAACACGAAGTCACAGATTGCATTTTGTGTCACATTTATTTTGTGTGTGTGCTTGAATGTCCTTGGAGGCCAGAAGAGGATGTGAAATCCTTTACAGCTAGAGTTACATGCACTTGCTGCCTGATAGAGTGCTAGGAACCAAACTCGGATCCTTTGGGAGAGAAGCAAGTGCTCTTAATCATTGAGCTGTCTCTCCAGCTCTGTAAACATCCATTACTACTAATATTCCAAAGCTGTTTCTGGAAAAAATCTAAAAAAGTAGGATGGTTTTGTCAGCAGGTAATTCTGGAGAGATGTTTATTCCCCTTGACGTTATCAGTTATTTTACTATTTTGCCCCTAAAATTCTACATATAGCAGTTTCATTGAGACGTCTCCCCCCATATACATATATCCATTTTTATCCCAAAGATATCCAAGAGATTTGAAACACGTGGTTTTAAGGGAGAGGAGAGTGTTTTCTGTGTGTGGTGGTAGGATTGGGTTTCTGACTTCTCTAGCTTAGTTTGGATTTCTTAATCTACTTTCATTGTTCTCTGTCCAAAACAATAGGTTTCTGAGAGCCTGAGTTTTTGTTAAAATGATCGTTATCTGTTGCACAAACTTCTTTTGATGATACTGAGCATATGTTTGCTCAGTCCATATACGCCTTATATGGATTAACCTTAACCCTAATGACAAGAAAGGATTCCACCCAAGTGGAGTGTAGAGCATGGGCTTTTGGATATGGGTGCAGAAGAAAAACAAATCTCCCCTAGTCAAAGGCAACTGCCAGTAAATTCTGAGTGATCTTGTTTGCCTCTCCCTCCTAGCAACTGTTAACCATCTCTAAGACCACGAGCCCTCATAAGCCCTCTCCCAGCATCCTGAACTGTCCTATCTCCTGGAGGGAGGACTTTATGAGGCCCCTCCCCTCAGTTATGAACCACCTATAAATCCTTGGATGGGTCAGAGTCTGAGCCCTTCCTCCAGCCATTGTTAACCCCCAGTAAGTCCTGGGGAGCCTTGTGAGCCTCTCCCTTCCAGCAGTTGTTAACTGTCCACGAACTTTTGGTTCTGGGCACAACCTCAGGCAGAGCCTCACTAACCCCACCTCCTAACCAGTTGTTAACCATTTGTACATCCTTGCTGAGGAGAAGGCCTCACAGGACCCTCCCTCCTTCTTAGTGGCAATAGCAAACACCAATTCACATAAAATAAAAATAAATATTTGAAAAAAAGGGCGGGCTGGAGAGATTGCTCAGTGGTTAAAAGCACTGACTGCTTTCTTGTGGAGGACCTGAGTTGGATTCCCAGCATCCACATGGTAGCTAACAACTGTCTGTAATTCCAAGATCTGACACCCTTACACAGTTATACATGCAGGCAAAACAACAATTCACATAAAATAAAAATAAATATTAAAAAAAAAATCAAAAGAGGGCAATAGCCATGCTATGAGAGAACAGCATTCCACAGCATCATCTTTTAAGTTTCAGAAGTTCTTAGTATCCAGGAATATGTTGAAAATGTTCTGAATATATTATCACCATATTTATTTCCATAAAAATCAGCAAGATAATGTGATTTAGTAGTGCTCTAAAAGAAAAAGAAATTGAGGTTGAGAAACATACATCAGCTTTGGAAGATGGTAGATCATCAGGTCATTATGTTCCCATAAATAACAGGGAAGAATTAAAACCCCGTCCGACTTTCCCTCCAGAAGCCCATTTCAAGGCAAGAAAATAACAAATGGGGCCTTTATTTTTGCTGTTTTCATTTCTGTTGAATTTATTTTCAGCACTTGACTTTTATTTTAACACTTGCTTTACATAGTTTTCTCTCATTGTTTTTATTTGATTGTGCATATGATTCTGTGTCTATTACAATTCATTTTAAATTTTATTTTAAATTCCTTGGCTGATGGCACCAATATCTGACTTATCTCTGTCTGTGGCCTGTGTTTCCCTCCCTCCCCGGTGATTTGTCTTGACTGTATTTCAGCCATGTTTGTGGGCAGGGGGAGTGAAGATGGATGGTAGTCATGTTCCTCAGGTTGTCAGGCTCACCTGGAGTCATGGAGGTTTAAGGGTTTCTTTTGTGGCTCTGGTTAACTTAGCTGCCTTATAAATGGATGTTGATGTGCTAGAAAGTTCTGGCTCAGCTTCTTTAATCTTTTGTGAACTTGCTTGTAGCAGAAAGGGTCCCCCAGACTTCGTTCCCTCCTGGTGGGAGAGTGCCATTGCACACTTGGAGAAGTGTTTAGGTGTCCCGTGGCAGGAGTTGAGCCTCTTTGCTCTAGACCAGTGTTGGATTTATGCCGGCTGAGTTTCTTCTCCTTTACTTGTAGGAGACCTTCGTTCTTCCCTTCCAGGATACTAGTTTCCCACAGCAGTAGACAGTATTAATTTTGAAAGAATTTAATGAAATATTTGTACATTCAGTATTATGTGTTCAGGATTTTTGACAGTAACTATATGAACTTTTTCAAGTAGAGTTCACTACTATGAATTTCCTAACATTTCTTATTAACCATTAACATAATTTTCAGTAAGAAATATGAAGACGAATGACTTTTCACTGCTCTCAAGGAAGTTTGTCTTAAAGTTGAGGGTGGGAATAATAAACCAAAACCCAGTTCTCAGGGTAAAAACAGGTGATTATTGGAGCGTGTTCTTGTCTGCATGGTAGAAGGCCTAGAGTTAGAGTTGGAGTAGAACCAGACTTTCAGGGTGGAGATAATAAAGACTCCCAAGCTGTAAGTGATACCCATGCAGTTTTATTACAGTAGCAAAGGAAAGAAAATGTTTAAAACTATAGACACATTACAGAGAATCACACTTACTTTTGCTTATTTCACACAAGTATAGCCATCGCTCGGATAGGAGATTTCCAGCATCCTTACACAGTCCCCAGTTTTACTAGTGCTCATTCCATTTGCTATCATGAGTTTGTTCCGTCCTTTTCTTGTATCTTCCCCCGCCCTGTCTCTGATCCGCACAGGCTGGCCTCACTTCATTTCTGACCTGTCATCACATGTCCTCTGTCTGCATTTTGCTACAATTGAAAAATCATTTTCATGGTTGCCGTGATGGTGCACACCTTCAGTCCCAGCACTGAGGAGGCAGAGGCAGAGGCAGAGGCAGGTGGGTCTCTGAAGCCTGGTCTACAGAGAGAGGACATTCAGGGCTATGTGGGAGACCCCATCAACAGAGAACTGTCTTCAGGTGGGTCTGGTATTACACCTGTAATTCCAGCATAGGGCAGGCAAGGGCAGGAGAACTCCAGACCAGCCCAAGCTACACAGCTGGTCTCCCCGCCCCTTCCTTCCTCCTTCTCTCTGTCCTTATCTTTCAGTATTTTTTTTTTAAATTTTTCTTCTCTCTTTTCTCATACATTTTCTTCAGCATTCACATGACCGAGTCCTTTTGCCTAAAGCTTCTTTCTTCACACCACTACTTCCTTCCCGAGCCCCCTCCCGCCCCATTTCTCCTTATCTGAGCAGAGCCTTCAGGAGTTACTGCTTAAAGCATACAGCACACTTTTCTGCTTTTTGTATCCCAAGCCTTTTTGCTAAGGATGATTTCCTTGCAGTGGAATTAGAGTCAAAGGGTATGGTTTTGTGTTGAGGAGATGCGGTCATGATGCTTCCTTGATCTAGCTGGACTCAAGCTCACACCAGCCTGCCTCTGCCTCCTGAGTGCTGGGACTAAAGGAGCGCACCACCACTGCCTGGCCTTGTTTGCTTGTTTTAATGGAATAGTTTTTCCACCAAACTTGGAGAGCAAAAGCTCTTCAGTGCTGTTTATAGCATGCATTGTTTAAATGGATTACATCAGACTGCAAAGCTTCTGCTTAGCAACGAAAACCGTCATCACAAGTGAAGGGGACAGCATTCAGCATTTGCCAGGTTCCCCTGACAGAGTTGACACCTAGAAAATGGAAAGACTTGAAGCAGTAAGTAATTTAATGACAACATGGGAAGATGGCCTGAAGAGAAGCTGCTGGTAATAAATATGCAGCAAAAATACTCAATGCATTCAGCAGTTAGGGAAATGCAAATCACAGTTCTGATGTCATAGTATCTCATCTCAGTTAGAATGGCTGTTTATCAGAACAACACAAAATACAGCAAATGCTGAAAAGAATGTGCAGAAAAGAACCTTGGTATACCGCAGGCAGAAATGTAGAGTACAGCCACATAAGAAATAGCATGGAAGTTCTTCAAAAAAAGATAGAGCCACGATCTGTCCAGCTCTCCCATGACTGGGTATGTATCCGGGCAAAATGAAGTAGGTACACAGATGAGATACCTGCACGTCCAGGCTTATTTTCTCTCTTCACAGTTGCCGTGTGGAATCAGCCTAGGTTCCTGGTACCAGAGGAATGGACAAAGAAAATGCGATACACTTGCCGCTGGCGCCGGCATTAGAATTGGTCCGTGGAGAATAACAAAGGCAGCTTATGTGCAGCAGGATGACTGGACTGGAGGGCACTGTGTTCAGTGAACTAAGTCAGACTCAGAAAGACAGAAACTACAGGTTTGTTTTTCTGGACAGAAACTTGTGGCAGAAAAAGGGGGTGACTTGCAAGTAGGAAGTAGGTGTGCATAGCAGAAGGGTAGATGAACATGATTGACATACAGTGAATGAGATTAGAATATTTGGAGGTGCCACAATGGCTCCACTAAGTTGTACAGTTAATAGGTATTAATAAAAGACTTACTCAGAGGCTGCCACATGCCACTCCCAATAAATAATAAATACATTTTAAAAAAATCTATAAGAAGAACCTGTTTAGTTATGATATAGGTCTGTGTTATTGGTATTGAGTACAGTAAGGATTGCTCTGTATCTTCTCTGAGCCACTTAAGAGAAATGAACTGCGGAAATGCTACCTGGTTCACCGTGACTTTAACAGATTAGCAGGGCTACTTTGTCAGTTCAGGTTTGGATTAGGCATGAGACAGGAATATGCTTTGCTAATTGCTTAAGGGTCCAGACGCCTGAGAAGTATACCGTTGCAGATTTCTTCGGCCTGTGTGTTTTAGAAATGATGACCTTGAAGAGCAAGTTTTCAACAGTTGGTGACATGCTCCAGATTTCCACTCTTTCATTGTACTACCTTATATGTTAATCTTATTTCTATTTAAGGATATACACCTTAAATATTATCTATCTGTCTGTGTGTCTATCATCTAATCAATCTAATATGATCTTATCTTGCCTATCTAGTTTTGTAGGCAGGTTCTTTCTATATAACCCTGGCCGTCCTGTATGTAGGCTCGGCTGGCCACAAACTCACAGAGATCTGCTTGCCTCTGCCTCCCAAGTGCTGTGATCATAGGTCTGTGCCACCTCACCTTGCTACATCTTAAATATTTTTCTAAGTGACTTTGGAATGAAATGATCAATTTTTGCTAATTGGAGACATATTTTCTTTAAAATGATACTGGTTATTTAATAGTAACATCTCAGTATACTACCTAGTAATTGAATGTGAACAAATATGTTGATTGAGCTTAGTCTGTAGCCAAAACAAAAATTTATTTTTGAGGTCTAGTAGTCATCCTGTGCCAAATCACTCTAAGGTGAAACTCAGGACTTCCAGCCCTGGCTCCTGTAAGTACAGGCTCTGGAATTGAAGTGTCTTCTTCTCCACTCCCTTTAATTGAACAAATAATTTGTGGTAGTGAAGCACATGTGGAGTTAGTAGACAGTGCTTTCTTTTATATGGAGTGATTTGTTTTTATTACATATTTGTGTTTTGTGGGAGGTTCTAAACTCAAACCTAAAAGCCCCATTGTATGTACTCATGGGGCTTTCTGAGAATGAACCAAAGGAAGGAAAGACTGAAGATGTTTGCTCAAACCAGGTATCATTAATTTGAGCAGTATATACCTCTCAGCTGTGAAAACTGAAGATGTTTGCTCAAACCAGGTATCATTAATTTGAGCAGTATATACTTCTCAGCTGTGATCCAGGCCTTTGTTATATGGACTCCATTTCATCTCGAGAAGAACATTGATGGAGTAGAGTTAATATGTTGAGATTTTTTAGTTACTGTAGATTTTTTTTTTTTTTTTTTAAAGATTTATTTTATGAGGGGCTGCAGAGATGACTCAGAGGTTAAGAGAACTGGCTGCTTCTCCAGAGGTCCTGAGTTTGATACCCAGCAACCACATGGTGGCTCACAATCACCTATAGTAGAATCTGGTGCTCTCTTCTGGCCTGCAGTTCAGGTGTACATACAGGCAGAACATTGTATGCATAATAAATAAGTTATAAAATGATTTTATGAATATTTTGCCTGCATGTTTGTATGTGCACCATGTGCATGACTGGTGTCTTTGGAGGGCAGAAGAGGATGTTGAATTCTTGGAACTGAAGTTAACAGGGATGGTTGTGAGCCACAGTGTGTGAGCTGGGAATTAAACATTTCTTTTTTTTTTTTTTTAACTGCCAAGATGTCCAGCACCTCATTTATCGCTTTACTATAAGCTCTTAGCTCAATGAATTTGTGTGAGTGTGGAGAGAAGTAGGCTCAGGATTGTTACTAATATGGTCTGGTTGGGTGGAGTTTGTGGGTTCAGTGGGAACATGGCCCTGGAGGAACTTGACCTATTTGCAAAGTGAGGATTTGCATGTGGCTTGTTTTGGTGGCAATTAATAGTTGGGGCATTTCTGAGAGGGGCAGTGGTCAGAGAATGTGTTGGCAGACACATTGCAGAGTTACCTAATGTGGACTAGAAGGCCACTTACCATTCCTTTGTTCCATGGGGTTTCACATTCAGTAGGAATTTTGCCTTGTTATTTATGTATTAATTCTAAAAGTCAAATCTAAAGGAGGAGAAAGTTAAGAAGCGTTGGGTTCCTGTGTAGCCAGACTACATGGGCAGTAGTGACCATCAGTAGAGAACAGTTTTGTAGAGAGTGCTAGCAGGTTATTCCTCCTTTTCTCGCCCCCCCCCTTTCTTCTCCCCCTGACATCAAGAAGTCAGCAATCAGACTTGTTTGTTGCCTCCATCAGAAAACTAACAGCAGGCACTCAGAGGATTGCTTTGAATCACATTGGTAGTTTGGTAATGAATGATTTGGGTAGGGATTGTAAATCTTTGTATCTGTTCTGTAGAAATTCTCTTGGAACAACCTTGCTTTTTTCTACTTAATCATGTGCTTGAAGATACTCAACACTGGAATCTGGTGGAATGGGATACTATTGTATGGCATTATTATGAAGGTAACAAATGAATGTGTAGGCAGAGGAGGAACACTGACTGATTCATACTGTTGATTTAGAAACTCTAGATTCTCTTCTCTTTGGAGTGGTGTGTGGTGATGTATTGCAGCAAACCCAGAAGCAGCAGGACCCCCAGTTCAAGCCAGACTGGACTCCACAGAAGGAGAAAAGACACATTGTACTATATTCATCTATTAGTCCATTCCATACTAGAATCTTCTCACAGCAAAGTTTGTAGATGCGGGGAAGTCAGATAAAGGAGCATGATGAAGACAGATTGCTGTCCTTACTCTTGTGGAGCTTGTCCTTATCAGATGAGACACATAAAATAATCAGCCACACAAGTGTTCAGATGCAGTTGTCCTAAGTAAGTATTGGGATGAATAGGGTGCATTTGGAAATCTGTAGTTGAGCAGTTTGACTCAGTTTGAAAATGGGACATGGATTTTTTGAAGAAGGAACATTTGAATGTATCATTAGAAGTATGGTTAATTTATTTTAAGTGTGTGCCTAGGAAGTTAGCTAAATACAAACTCTTTAAGATTTCTTGATAAAATTGATACTATCAATTTATCTTGTGTTTTATTTTGGTTTTCCACTTGCATGGTTAAGTTGAAAGTGTTGGTTCTCTTTCATATTGAACATATGGTTTCATATAGAAACCATAGTTTCTAGTTGTATTTGAGTATATAGTCCTAAGAAAGTATGAATGAGTCCACTCTTTATATTTGACAGCTAATAAAAAAATCCCAAGTTATAACATGAGGAAAATTTGAAAAATGCATCAAATGTATCTCGTATGCCATTCTGTTGATACATCTCCACCCCCCACTCCCCTTAAAATTATTTTATGGGTGTGGTTGTTTTTCTTGCCTGTATATCTGCACACAGTGTACATCCTTAGTGGCCATGGAGGCCAGAAGAGGATGTTGAATTCCCTGGAGCTAGGGTTACAGACAGTTGTGAGAATTGAACCCTGAGTTCTCTGGACCCATGCTCTTACCCTCTGAGCCATCTCTATTCACATCCTCTTGAGAAATCCTTAAGTCAAGAAACCAAAGCATTTCTGTTGTCTGAGTTTTCAGATAGGCTTTGAGCTTCTCAGTCAAAGGGCCCTGTCTACAGAAGCTTTCAAGATGGGAGTGACATAGTAAATGCTAAATAAGTGTTGAACAAATCAGATAGGAATAGGCCATAAAGAGTAATCAGCTTGGTAGCTGATTTTTAAAAGTGTCTCTTTGGTTCTTAGCCTGTCTGCACTTGGGAGGCAGAGGCAGGTGGATTTCTGTGATCCAGCCCGGTCTATAAAGTGAATTCTAGGACAACCAGGACTATACAGAGAGACTCTGTCTAAAAAGCAAAAAAAACCCAAGCAAACAGAAATTAGTTCCTCAGTATGTAGTGTTAGGTGCGCTTATGAAGCTTTTCTAGGCCTCATTTTCCTTATCCTTAAATAAGATCATATGTGTGAAGTGCTTGGCCTGGTGCCCAACATAGCAAGCAGTAAGTGTTCCTTCCATAAACCTCAACTAATACGTTACAAGAGACGAACCACAAGGTTTTCTTTGATGTTAGGTAGACTCCCAGGTATGCTCAATGAATGGTAGAATACTTGCCTACCCAGCCCCCTTCCTCCCCAAATGGAAAGACCTTTATAGTGGTATTGAATATTGATGTAAATGAAAGCAGATCATTTATCCTCTCTCATTATACCAAATCAAAAAGTTGACAAGTTTTTGCTTATTGAAACATGACCTACCAATTACTGATAATTGAGTGGATAATTATGACTAATACCATTGCCGTAATTCAATTTCCGTCATTCATTTTAGTTTTAAAAATATACAAAGTAGGGTTTTGTTTTGTTTTGTTTGAGCCCAAGCTGACTTCAGACTTGCTATGTGTATAAAACCAACCTTGAGTCCCTGAACCTACTTTTTCTTCCTTCTACTTAGGGACCACAAGGAAACCATCATGGCACCAGGTGGTTTTCTTGAGTACATTTTTGTTACTTAAAAAAAAAAAAAAAAACAAACCCAAAACCTAGATACAATCTCTTAATGTGTCTTTTATGTGGATTAACATTTGTGTTTGGTCTGAGGCTTGCATGAATTGTTGCATGTGCAGACATATTTAAGGATATATCTTCATAAATGATAGAAAGTATAGAACATCTGAGTGGTATTTCTCATTTTTAGTTTTAAGTACATATGGTTATTTTTAAATACTTCTGCTACTGTTTTTTTTTTTTTACCGGCATAGTAAAAATTTCTGGCACCTTTTCTTTACATGACTGATAGTGGTATTTTATGAACATTTTTTATTTTTTATTTTTTTTTTTTGAGATAGGGTTTCTGTAACCCTGGCTGTCCTGGAACTTACTCTGTAGACCAGTCTGTACTGGAACTCAAGATTCACCTGCCTCTGCCTACCAGGTGCTAGGATTAAAGGTGTGGCTACCTTGCTTGCCCTGAGCATCTTTATGAAATAATATGCAGAGACTCATAAATGAAATATACAGTATTCTAAGTATATTTATTGCTTTTTATGTTTCTATGACAAACCACCCAGACAGAAGCAGAGTAATGAGATAAGGCTGGGGTTAGGGTAGGGTTCCCATCTCTTCTATAGCCAGCGGCTGTTGGCCTGCTTTAACAGCCTACTTATAGTGCTCTGTAGTGAAGAGTCCTTTGTGTTTATTATAAATATTAAGAGTGCTACTATAAGTCTTTTCAAAAAGCATTTTCTTTTTTACGGGGGAGAGAAGTTTAGTAAAAGATTTTTTTTTATTGGATTACATAAATTTTTGAAGTTGATAATCACGGAAAAACGGCAGATTTGATGTAGATTAAAATTTTCACAAATCCGTTTTAAAATAAAGTCTGATAAGCATGCCCATCGTCAAAATGCTCTACTGGTGTCTCACTTCATTGTGAGAATTGAGGCGCGATCAGACGAGGAATTTCTAGCTGTCTTTGTCTGGGTTATAAAGTCCTGTTGTGATTGGACAGGAAGTAAACATCATTTATTTTCTTCAAGTGTGATTGGCTAAGATTCTTTTCTTTCCAGAGTCTTTTCCAGTAACTGACTCTGGAGCTTTCCGTTTTATTACCCTGTTCTAGTACGCTGAGTACTCGGGTTGGCGCAGAGACAGACAGTTTGTGAAATTTAAGGACGTTGGTAACATTGTTGCCCACGGTAGAATGTCTGGCGTTCCTGTAAAAAGGCGGCGCGAGGTGTAAATCTCCAAACAGCTCCAACGCGGAATTAGAATCGGCACCAGTAGGAACGCTGCTTTGTAGCGGGAGCCCGAGCGCTGCGGCGGGGTGGGCGGCGCGCTTGCCGGGGGCCGCGCGGGGATTCGGACTCCTGGACGGCGGCGCTATGTGTTCCCAAGGAGGTCGCTCCTGACATGCAGGCCACCTGGAGTTGGCTTCGCAACCGAGCGCGCTTGGGATCAAGCCCTTCCTCTGCAGTCGCCCGTCCGAGGGAGCGGCGGAAGCAGCTTGCCTTTGGCCCGCTGTCCCTCGGCAGCTGCCGCTCAGTGCCGAAGCGCAGCCGGTGGGGCGGCACTACTTGGCGGCGCCGGCCGACCCCCGCCCCCCTGCCCGCGGAAGGACACGTGCCGCCGTGCGGGCGGAGGGGTACTGGCCGCTGCGCGCCGCTTGCCGGCCGCGCGCACATTCCTGTCAGTTTGCCCGTGGTGCGCGGGAGGACCGGGGCTGCGCGGCTCCGGGTTGCCGAGCGTGCCGGGGCGCTCTCGCTCGCGGGCCGCCTCGCCTGCGGTCGGCTCCTCAGCATGGGTGGCCGGTAGGAGTGGGCCGCACTCGTTCCCCGAGCAGAGGCGGCCATGGCGGTGGAGACGCGGCCTGAACTGGTGGGGAAGCGGTTCCTGTGCGTGGCAGCCGGCGAGGACGCGCGTCCCGAGCGCGGGCGGAGCGGCTGGCGGGCTGGGGTCATCAGAGCCGTGTCCCACCGTGACAGTGGCCACCGGGACCTGGCGGTAAGAGCGAGAGTGCGAGCGGGTGACCTGGGGTGCGGCACGCCCCTCTGCTCCGGGCCAGGCTGGGAGCGCAGCCTGGGGGCGCGGGGCAGCCGGGCAGCCGGGCGGGCGGCAGGTGGGTCTAACTACCCGGGCCGCGGGGCTCCAACTCCGTGCGCTTGGACCCCTGCAAACCCATCCCTAACCCTAACCCTGCAAAACCTTTCTTTCTTACTCTGTCGAAACGGACAGTGCTTTAGGGTTCCCGTTCCTGACTTTAATGTGGCTTCACAAAGGCGAGAGAGACGTACAGTAAATTGAGGTTTTAAAGGATATTTAGCACTTATAACTAGCTCCTCCCCGCACCCCATTTGCCCCTAACATGGGACACCGTGAGTGGTATCTTTCAGGAGTGTAAATGCGTATGCATGGTTTTGTGTCAGGAAATTGTTGGTTACAAGAGCATTCTCTTTAGGGAATGAGGAAAAGAGTAGAAACAGGATTGAAGTTCATAGTGACTTTAGTGATTTATTTTCTCCTGCAAGTTTAAAAAATGTTTCCTTTGTATTTAGATTTAGTTTCAAATTTACCGTAGCGTGCAAAGTATCATTTTGATATAGTTGTTGGGACTCGAGTATGTTGCAAACCATTCCTACCTACAGTTATGCCGTAGTTACTCATGGCAAGTATTTAACTTAATCGTGTAAAATGAGTTTAATTTGCTAATAGTTACTTACAAAAGGAAGTAAGAATAGAGACAATTTGCAGAACTCTTCTTGGTTATTCTTTGTGTAAAAAGAGAAAAAGAACGCTTAAACTTTACTCATCTTAATGATTAGTCATTATTTTGTGTTTGTGTAAAGATTCGCTGAACTAATTTCTCTTCTGATACAAAAATTGAGGGTTTTACTTGGAGGATATTTGGGTAATAGTTTAGAAACTAAACCAAACATGGAGCAGTATTTAGTGTACTACTATGTTCTTAGTTAGGTACGTGAAAATTAGGAAATGGCTTTAGATTAGATAGTACTGGAGACAGTCAAGCTCTGAAACATTAAAAGGTCTATTGGAAATAGTGATAGAGAGGAAATAAGCCTGTGCCATTTTTCGCACTGCGAAATACTAATTAAAATTAGTAAATTAGTAAAATACTAATTAGTAAAATACTAATTTGGCTATTTATAAGTAAAAATGGCCAGCTAGTCATGGTTTGAATCCGTAATTCAAACACTTGGGAATTTGATGAAGGAGGTTCAAGGCCAGCTGGGGTTACATACAGTCAAGACCCTCTGCTATATATGTTGTGAATTGAAGCAGTTGATTGGAAAGGAAAGAAGGGAGGTGATGGGATTTTTTTTTTCTGTCTCCTGACTGTTGGTTACACACATTAAACTTTATTTCTTAATTATTGGTTCATATAATTTATGTCTCTATTTTACTTTTTAAATTTTACTTAATGTATAAAAAGTCACTCTGAGCTAACACAGTGTGACTCTGCCTTTCTTCAACAAGTTGATAAGTAACCTGTTACTGTATAATTTCCCTTTTTTCCCCCTAGAACCTATAGTTTTTATATTTTCTCAGTGTTCCTTACATATTATTTGAAACGGAAATTCATAACATTTTAGTACCATTGTTACATAATTTCACTTTCAGCTATATTAAAAAATGTTCACAGTTGGCATTTATTATGGAGGTACCTATTGTATGTTACTAAGGGTGTCTTCTGTAAACTCTTTGATTTCTATATAGTATTTTTGGGGGATGACAGAATTTAGATTTCTTTCCCTTTTTAAAGATGGAAATTTTGCCTAATTATATTGGTCTTGAATGCATAGACTTATGAGTGCTTCATGCTTCTGCCTCCCAAGCAACTGGAATTATAGGCAGATCTGTGCATTGCACCCCTTTTGAATTTTTGAGGTGTAGGCTATAATAGGTCTTGAAATGATGCATGTTTCTTTATGCACTTGAGGTTTTAGTTCACTCATTCAAAATTTTATTGTGAAAATAGTATATAGTTCAAATGACTTAAAATAAGTCAAATAACTAGATGATCATGATTTTTTTTTTAACTTTTTGACATGTTAATCTGAAATGAAGCAAAGAATGAAGTTATGGTAGTGTATATTTTATGAGGTACATTTGAAAAGGAATAGAAGTGCTTTCTTCGGTGTATATTTTATTAAAAAGGGTATTATTGATCTAGGGTGATAATAAATTTTTAAAATGCAAGCAAGGGAGGCATACATGAAGAGTTTTGATTCCCTCAGAATATACCTAAATAAAACCAACACTTGAAATTCCAGCTCTGAGGAGGCAGAGACATGCAGACTCTTTGGGGTCATTGTCAGGCATGCTGGCATGCAGCCTAGCTGGCTCCACAAGTTCCAGGCCAGTGAGGAATTCAAAGGAAATAAAAAAGGTGTCCAATGAGATCTCTTGATGTGACTGTGGATATAGAAGCACCTGCTGCTCCAGTCTGATAACCGAATTCTGTCTTTGGATCCCATGACAGAAGGAGGACCAACTCCTATAAGCTGTCTCATGACCCTCCATACAAATTCCCCCGTGTATAAACAAATGTCTTTTTAAAACAAAAAACAAAGTACTTTATACTTCAGGAACAAAGGCTAGGATTGCCCCCTGGCTTCATCATTTACAGTGCTTTGTCAAAGTGATAACAGGTGTATTACTGTTTTGTTTTTGTTTGTTTGTTTTTGTTTTGTTCTTTGGTTAGTGACTGCTAATTTGACAGATTAATGTCAGGTATGTGATTTTTAATGTTGCTGTAAGTTAGGGTAGTGTCCTTATCTTTAAAGTGATGCTATTGTAAGAGTAAGTAACATGAGTTACGCATAAAAAATAACCTCAGTACCCAAATGCTTTAGATTATCTCTTTAGATTCTCCATATGTGAGAGTGTGCTTGCTGTTACTTCTAGGGTGTGTGTTTGAGTGTGTTTGAGATGGCATCTCTTTATATACTCTTATCTCTTCTGGAATTATAGACCAGGCTGTCCGTGGACTCCACTTGTCTCTGCCTCCTGAATTAAAAGACTCAGTGATTCTTATGCTACTAGATTAAATATCTCTGTATGGATCTTGTTGGATTTTGGCAGCATCTTAGTCAGTTTCAGGCTTGCCTAGAGCTCACTGTAAATCAGGCCTCCCTCCCTCCCTCCCTCCCTCCCTCCCTCCCTCCCTCCCTTCCTCCCTCTCAGTGTAGTCCTCCTGCCTCCTATTCCTCAATACTTGGATTACAGGGATGAGCCACTGTAGCAGATTTTTGGTTGTCTTGTGATTTATTGTTTGCTTTTTTTGTGTGAATTTTGACTCACAAAATACTGCTCTTTGGAACTACTGTCTAAGCACATACAACTAAAGTATTCATATTTGGTTTATATGAGAATCAAATCCATATAAGTAATCTTTTTTTTAAACTTTATTTATTTATTTATTTATTTATTTATTTATTTATTTATTTATTTATTTATTTATTTTTATTTGCCTTGGTATTTGCCTGGAACTGGAACTACAGACAGTTGTGAGCTGTCATGTGGGTGCTGGGAATTGAACCCCGGTCCTCTCGAAGAATAATCCATGCTCTTAACCGCTGAGCCATCTCTCCAGACCCAAGTAATCTTAAATTTTATCTATAACTTAATACTTTAACAGTGATTAATCTGATCATTTTTAGATTTATCATCTAATGTGTGATTATTCAGTCACTAGATGCAGAAATATGTTTGAAATATTTTAGGGACTTGGTTTTAGCTCAGTGGTAGAGAAAGTGCTTCATATATATGAGGCCCTGGGCTTAGTCCCCAGCACAGATAAAATAGTTTATTTTAGAACATAGCATTACTCTTTTAGAGTAGAGTGCATTTGTCAGATTGTTTAGAGTACCATACAGTCAGTACTTGAAGGAGATAGGAATTATGAGGACCTATTCATCTCCTGTGTTTTAAATTGATACTGTGTGTAAATGGTAGAGGGGACTTAATCTTCCCGTATAGGGGGAGAAACTACCTCCTCATGGAGAAAACTTAACCTCTCAGTGAAAAGTTTCTAATATCTACATTGGATATTTGTATCAGTTCTATAAACCGGCTCTGAATGAAGCTTAGTGTTCAATTTGTAGTCAGAGCTCTCATTTTATGAACTGGACAGAACATTTAGTTCTGGGATCTTGTAGTGTTAGTTGAGCTTCACAGATAGTAATTTATTAGTCTACTAAATTCATATGGTTACTGTGAAAATGGTTGGTGTTTGTTTGTTGCCTTTGTGTTTTGAGAGATGGTCACACAAAGCTGGCTTGGAAGTCACAGAGATGCACCTGCCCTCTACCTACCAAGTGCTGGGATTAGAGGTGTGTGCCACCATGCCGGGCATGCATTTTTTTTTTTTTCAAGCTTTTAAAAATAAAGGAACTTGAGAATTTTGAAATCACACAGTATCAGGGTAGGAATGTGAATGCAGGTTTCTGATTTCAGTTCTACCATCACTTGATACTCCATCATATTGCTTTTTCAAATGGCTTGTGGTTTACAAACTTTAAAAATAAAAACAAAACCAAACAAAAACAAAAATATCTTTTAATTTTGGTGAGTGTGGGGGTGGTGGAATTTGTTGCACTGAGATGAGGTCTTTTCTTTTTAGACTCAGCTACTATTTTATTTTTATAAGTGTTTTCATTGCCTATGTATGTGTCAGGGGCTGCAAATTTAGAGGGTGTTGGATCCCCTGCAATTGGAATTACAAATAATTTGTGAGCCGCCACATGGATGCTGAAAATAGAACCTGTGTCCTGCAAGAAGCAACAATTACTCTTAACACAAAACCATTTCTCCAGCCGTGAGAAAGGATCTTCTAATACTGTAGATTATGCTGGTTTAGAACTTATTATGTAGCACTGCCTGGCCTCAAATTCTTAGCCAAGTTTCTGATTCTTAGATAACAACTTGAGTCAAGGTGCTTAACTTTCTACATTCTTTCTTAACCATTGTCCCTATATTCTCTAACACAATAATTTAAGTCCCTTTGTGTTGTTTTTTTTCCTTAAATATAGTTCACTTATCTTTTAATTTGACAAGTGAGGTTAGTCTTTTGCCTGTTTAGTTCTGCTTTAAAAAATTGTTTTGTTAATCTACTTTGTACTTTTTCTTTTTTTTTTTTTAAACTTTATTTATTTATTTGCCTTGGTGTTTGCCTGGAACTGGAACTACAGACAGTTGTTAGCTGCCATGTGGGTGCTGGGAATCGAACCCGGGTGCTCTGGAAGAGCAGACGGTGCTCTTAACCGATGAGCCATCTCTCCAGCCCTACTTTGTACTTCTTTATGTAGGAAAGGATATGCCATTTAGGCATCAGTCATTCTTCAGTATTACTTCTGCCCTGCATTTGGATCTAATACATATTGTATAGAATTTTGATTTATTATTGCTCCGTGAGAGAAATTGCTGTTTGAGACTTCAATTGAAGTCATTTGCAAGCTCACCTTGACTGTTAGTTATTTATTTGTTACTGCACATCTCTTTCTCCAGATTGGGAGGTACCTTCATTTGTGCTACTTTTAGGTCCAAACCTCCTTTCTCCTCAGCATTCATTGAAGTATTCATAAATTTGTCTGTAACTACTACTTTTTGTTTTTTGCTTTGATATTTTGTTTTCTGAGAAAAGGGTATTGCTAAGTTTCCCTGGCTGGCTTAGAACTTAGTATATAGAGCAAGCTGGAATTGGACTTGCAGAGATATGTCTTCCTCTGCTGCTCCAGTGCTTGGCTAAAAGGCATGAGCCATCATGCCTAGCCTTGTATGAACCACCTATGTTTGACTCTAAGGTGTATTTTTTACATGTTGTATCTGAAATTAAAAATTATGTTGAAATGGCATAATTATCCATAGGCATACTATAAATAGCAATGTGCTGGTAGTAGTGTGCCTGTAAAACTTCAAGTATGTTTAAGTTTTCATTATTCCTCTTAAAAATTATCGAAGGCTTCCTTTGGGCTTTGATCTACTAAAGTTATTGATATTTAGTGTTTTAGCTAAGCTTTTTAAAACATTAAGAACATAGAAGTACTCATTTTTATCTATTGAAAGTGATATAAACTATTGATATATTTTGAAAGTCTTTTATTCACAGAGAAGAGAATGAATGAAAAATACAAATAATGTCACCTTAATGATTTTTTTCTTCCAAAAGCCTATTATTTATTAAGTGGAACTGTTAACATTGGTATCATATCAAGTGCTGAATGTTTGAGTTTGACTTACCACCATCTCAAAGTTCTTTTATTTGCTATGTTGATGTCTTGTTATAGAAATTATATATTGAATTTGAAGGACTGCTCATCACATGCCAGGGAATGTTAACAATGTAGTGAAACAACTAGCATTCCCAGGATTAGATGTTAGGAATTCTCTAATCTAGGGAGAGATCTACATAATAATTCCATCTTGTGAAAGATGCTACTTAGTCCAAAAACATTTGTTGCATCTGTTAAAACATCTTCAGGTTGAGAGGAATAGCAGAGAAGGAACCTAGTGTCAGTGTATAGATGTAGCTATGTGCTGCCATTTTATATATGACAGCTTTGAGGATATGGATATTTAATGCAGGTTTTTGTTTGTTTGTTTGTTTGTTTTAAATTCATAAGTAGAGCCTTAACATCCAAACAGCACAATGTTCCCTGAGAGATTTGAGAGACATTTTGGAGATGACAAACTTCTCTTTTTAGTGTTTGTGCTGGATTGTACTCTACAAAAATTTAGCTTTTAAAATTTATATTGCTAATACTTAACAGGCCTTAAACATTTCTGTTGTATTTTAAATGTTTATTAATTTAGCCTTTAATCTTTCTGATTATTGTAATGCTAAATTGAGTTTTTTTCTTTTTTTAAGATAAACCACTTTATTCTGCATTACCCATCTGAATAAAGACATAGTGGTGCATGCCTTAAATCTCAGCATTGAGGAGGCAGAGGCAGGTGGATCTCTGAAATCGAGATGAGCCTGGTCTTCCTAGTAAGTCCAACGATAGAGCTACACAGCAAGACCCTGTCCCCAAAATAAATAAATAAATCAAACAAATAATAAATAATAAAAATAAATAAACTATGTTATCTTTCCAATGATTCTTAAGTAAATAACTATATACTTATTTTTAGGACAGTTACTAAGTCCCCTTGAAATACAAAGCTGCAGAAAGGTCAGCAGAACCTGGAAGAACCTAATATGTGTGATTGAAGTCACTCATAAACAACTTTTGTTTCTTTTACTCATTACTGTCTCTTACTAGATAGGGCTAAGCTATCCTATGCATATGAGGAGTAAGGCAGTAACATACTGAAAGTGGCTTTGTAGCAGGGCCTGAAGAGATTGCTCAATGGTTAAGAGCAGTGAACCTGCTCATATTCCCAGTACCAATGTGGCTTGCAACTGCCTCCAGTTTCTTGATGTCCTTTTCTGGATTCTGTGGGCTCTGCATCCCAGCATACAAACTCACTCACATTCAGACACAACATATATATATACACACAAGAGTTTAAAATACTAAATAAGCTGTGCAGTGGTGGCACACATCTTTAATCCCTGAAGGAGACAGAGGCGGGTAGATGTCTTTTAGTTTGATGCTGTAAACCCATTTAGTCTACAGAGTGAGTTTTAGGACAGCAGAGCTGTTACCCAAAGAAACCCTGTCTCAAACAACAGCAGTAACAACAACAACAACAAGAACAAAAAACCCTAAGTAAAATAAACTTTTACTCCCATTTTTTTTCTATGCCTCACACATTAATAAATTAATGATACTAGATTTGAGATGGAACATCGAAGAATCAGTTTAAGATTTTTTCACTGTGTTGTTGTAAATGGTTCTGGCCCAGACTTTCCAGGCCTGGATCAGAGGTTTGGTCCCACTCTCAGCCCCAAATCACACGCAGGCTTATATTATTTTTTATGCTGATTGACCAAGGGCCCAGGCATATAATTTGCTAGCTCCTTCATCTGAACTCAGCCCATCTTGTTCAGCTGTGCAACTGGGTATCTTTTTTCAGAGCAGTATTTCAGCTTCTTTCCTCTGTGTCTGCTGCCGTCTCCTCGTTGTGTCTGCATCTCTGTCTGGTGTCTGTCTCTGTGTCTGGCTTCTGTGTCCACTCTGAGATGCTCCTGAGTTTTTTTAGCCTGGTAGCCCCGGGGTGGGGGGGTGGGGGGTGCGGGGGTGGGGGTGGGGGGGCGGGGTCCGGCACGGACTTCGTGTATGCCTTTGGCCAATCAGCTTATTATTAAACCTATAGACTGGACAAATATTTACATTACCAGCATAATCCCACTACACTGTGTTGAGTAAGTACCAAAAACAATGTCAAAGGTACATTTGGAGTTATCTTTTTCTCTTAGTTTATTTTGCAATACTGGGAACTGAACATGGGTTTTATATAAGCTAAGCAAACATTCTACCAATGATTTATGTCTCCATTCCTTCTGCTTTTTTTTTTTTTTTTTTTTTAAAAGAAGTAATCTTTATTAATTTTAAATGTACCTGTCTGGAGTTTCTGTGTCTAAATAAACAGTTGTGCATAATCTTATTCTTTTTATATGTAATAGTGTTAAATATAAAAAAGGAAACCAAGTATATACTATGAATGTTCTGGCAAAATATCTAATAGATATTTCTATTAAATTAGATATTTCTGGGGAGAGCCTGGAAGTGGGGCTTTGCGAATTCGTGCGATGTCGTAGGTTGAGCCTGCTGAGTGGAAAATCGTTCTGACTTTATGACATGAGACAGGAATAAAGACGGTGAGGACCTAGACGATCGGTGGAGGCTCTAAAGGATAAGCTAAGGCCTTCAAGCTGCAACTGGGAGCCGGGTGCACACGAAGGTGGGAATAGGAAACTAGAATTCCCAGGAGACACCAAGCTTTCCTGTGTCGCACGGCCTGATGGGACGGGTAGTTTTGTGCACTGCTTCGCCTATCTGAGGCTTGAGGCATCTTCTGACCCGAGAAATGGAGCTGGAACAGAGAGAGGGGACCATGGCAGCCGTAGGCTTTGAAGAGTTTTCAGCGCCACCAGGCTCAGAGCTGGCTCTGCCTCCCCTGTTCGGTGGCCACATCCTGGAGAGTGAGCTAGAGACAGAAGTGGAGTTTGTATCCAGTGGTCTGGGTGGTCCAGGACTCTGGGAGCGGGATGAAGAGGAAGAGGCAGCCCGAGGTCGCAGGTGTCGCCAACGGGAACTAAACAGAAGAAAGTACCAGGGTCTAGGTCGACGCTGCCGAGAGATCAAGCAGGTGAATGAGCGAGTCTTGAACAGGCTCCATCAGGTGCAAAGGATAACTCGGAGACTCCAACAGGAGCGCAGGTTTCTCATGAAGGTGCTGGACTCCTATGGGGATGACTACAGGGCTAGCCAGTTCACCATTGTGTTGGAGGATGATGGCAGCCAAGGCACAGATGTCCCCACCCCAGGCAATGCTGAGAACGAGCCTCCAGAGAAAGAGGGGCTTTCCCCACCCCAAAGGACACCTGCGTCCCTAGACCCCAGCAGTCCAGCCCCTGGTGAGGGGCCCAGTGGGCGGAAGAGGAGGCGGGCACCACAGGTGGGGGCTTCGTTGACCCCAGAACTGGCCCCGGTTCAGATTAAAGTTGAGGAAGACTTTGGCTTTGAAGCAGATGAGACCTTGGATTCAAGTTGGGTTTCTCGAGGGCCAGACAAACTGCTGCCCTACCCTATCTTTGCCAGCCCACCCTTTGACTGACCCCCTCTCTACAATAAAGAGAACCCCCACACATGTAAAAAAAAATAGAATATTTCTATTAAATATTCAATTAGATATTTTTACCTAAAATCACTAAACCACTAAATCATGTCCAATTTATTGGGTCCATAATTGAGCTCCTGATAGAAATTAACTGCTCTGTATCTTCCCCATCTAATAAATAATACTATCATCATTCTTATCTAGGTTCCCTATAGATAGATATCCTTTATTCTTTTGCCCACAATTTATTCAAATGGCTAATAAAGCCTTTTGGTTCCACTTTGAAAATTGTCAAGAATATGTACCATATCATACCTCCTTTGTTAACTATACTAATTCAGATCACCATTGTATTTTGTGTAGATTATTCATTACCTTTCTAATTGATTCTAGTAGCCCCTTCATTAGTTTCTTTTAGTAGGTAGGTATTTAACTGCCTAACTAGTCTAACTTTCTCTTAAAAGTGTGAAGTGTCTATCATCAGTCAGCTTATGTCCTTCTATGATCAAAGTCTCTGAAAGCTTCCAAGCTACTTAGTGTATAGGCTTTGTAGTAGCCTGAGCAGCATTGCAACTTCTCAATATTTCGTTTTGATGTTGTCTTCTGTTACTGTACCTTATGTAGTAGTCCTATTAACTATCTGAATATACTTAATATGATCTTGCTTTGTAACCCCATCCCTTGTCTGAGCTGAATACTCTTTCCTAGGATTTCTGCATGTCTCCCCCACTTCCTTTAAGTTTGTTGAAATATCAACAGTTTTTTCACTTGTGGCTTGCTCTGGAAACCTTATTTAAAATTCACCATTTCGCTTCTCATTATTTTCCTTTTATCGTACTCTGTTTACTTTGTACTCCCAACTTCCATCATAATGAATATTCTACTTACTTTTATGAATTTGAATTGAATTGCTATATGAAACAAGAGTTTGTCTACTTGGTAGCTGCTATATTCTAAGTGTTTGGGACATTACTTAGTAGATAGTAGGTGTTTTTTTATTTTAAATCCAAAAAAGCCTTAGAATTTTCTGATATTTATCTTGTATTCTTTGAGATTCATTAATATCAAAAATACCTAACAAACTTAAATGAATTTGTAGTACTTTTGAACAAAATTAGAAAACAAGTATTTTTACATAGAGTCTTGGTAAAGGTATTTGAATATATAAATACCAAGTGTTAAATATTCATCATAATAGACTCATCCAAAATTATGAAGTAAACTTATCAGTGGTATTTAGAGTGAAGAGGTAGTGAATGTATTCAGCTAATGTATACACAGTTGTGGCATAATAAATGTTTTTGTTGTTTGTGGTTTCTAATGCATGGTACAGAATACTTTGGAATAAGAGTCTTGTTCTGTGAGAAGGTAACCCTTGGTAGGCTTCTAGATAGCTTCGGCATAAGTATTTTCCATAGCCATAGCCTGAGGCTATGAGGGCTAAGAGGACTGAACTTTTATCCAGTGGAGGAGTCTGACCCTAATTCTGGTTAGGATTGGATTAAATTGTCAGAGAGTTAAAGAAGTTATGTCAGAGAAGGTAGGATACCTTTCATGGCAGGAGTGGGAACCACCTTCAAATTAGAGATCATTTCATAATAATATTTATAGTTACACTACATATTGTGGATATTAAAGGAAAGGGTAATTAGAGAAGCATTGTAGTACTTTTGCCAATAGGTTGGCTTAGTGACCTACCACCTAAAGGCAGTTATGAGTTGTACCTGTTGATTAGAAGTTCAACCAAGAATAGATTTGGCACTTGAAAAATTTTGGTGCCATTGTTTTCCTTTTCCTCATTTATATTGTGTGTCCCACCATATGTGAAGGTCAGAGGACAGCATTTTAGAGCTGAATCTATTACAGTGTGTGTTCTGAGAATCAGATTGTCAGTCTTGGCAGCAAATTCCTTTATTGTCTCAGCCATCTTTCTAGACTTGCCATCTTTTTGTTTAAAGTCCTTTTTTCTGTCATTTTGAATTATAAGGGACATATTGATTTGTACCATATGCACATGCTACTGGATTATTACAAGTTACAGAGGATATATTTTTTAGAAAATTTAAATTTAATTGTTCCTTTTTATTAAATCCAAAAGAACAGCATGAAGTGGTAGCACATGCCTCTCATCAGCTCCCGGGAAGATAAAGAGAATTGAGAGCTCAAAAGAACAAATAAAAATACACGTAAACATAAAGCTGTCTTTATATATTTTATGTATGTGATCTAGTTGAAATCCTGTTGTGTGTTTTCTGTGTCAGTTTTCTTTACTCAACCGACAACTGTTTTATGCTCATTCTGAGGGTAGAGGTAGGAGGAGATGATGCTGCAAGCCCCTAAATTCATTCCTTCTCTCTGGTGACCTAGGATCCTTACCTCTTTTACTTGTTTGCTGGCAGACCAGCTCTTAATGAGCTGAGTCCCTTGGATTATTACACTCTTTGTGCTTACTTGTTTCTTTCTCATTTAACCACTCTAAATATACTTCTTCCTGTGGAAGATCTCACCAGCTACAATGAGCAGTCATTGTGTGTATTTATTATCACACATATGTAGCTGTTAATAATAGGTGCTGTTAGACAAAAGTATTCTGAAATACATAAATGGAAATGTTATTAACATATAACTTAACTCGTATTAAAGAAAAGGTGACTCAAAAGGGAAAACTTAGATCAGATGCAAGTTTTTATAACACAAGGCACCCAATAGATAGATTTTGTATTTGCAGTTTTAGATTAATCCTCAAATAGAAATTTACAGGCATTGAATATTTAAAATGCCTCACAAAATGCTATGAACATCTGTTAAACTTTTATAATAATTATTAAGACAAACTAAATGCTTTTCTCATACAGGAATCTCACCGAAGAAAAGGTGATATGGCTCTGAAAAGATAGTTTAGCACTTACAAGTATTGCTTTTCCAGAGAACCCAGGGTTCTCAGCACTCATGTCAGCTCATAACTATCTATATCTCAGTCCCATAGGTTCACTCATGTCAGCTCATAACTATAGCTCAGTCCCATAGGTTCCAATATTCTTTTTTTTTTTTAACTTTATTTATTTATTTATTTGCCTTGGTGTTTTGCCTGGAACTGGAACTACAGACAGTTGTGAGCTGCCATGTGGGTGCTGGGAATTGAACCCGGGTTCTCTGGAAGAGCAGACGGTGCTCTTAACCGCTGAGCCATCTCTCCAGCCCCAGGTTCCAATATTCTCTTTTGGTCTCTGCAAGTGCACATACATAAATATATGAAAGCAAGCCATACACATAAAACAAAAATATTTTTAAAAGGTGTTATGCTTTTATTAGCATACAGACATGTTAGATTATCATCCTATCAAAGGTTATAAACATAATAAAAATTTTTTTTTACCTGTACAGCTCTTAAGCAAAGATTTAACTTTCCCAGGTATACAAAATACGAAAAACAGTGACCTTGGTTTGGCTGCAACAGAAGACATAATCAATTTAACTATATCATTTATAAAGAACAATAGTAATTTTCCCATTAATTATAATTAAAGCTTACTTGAAACTCTATTGTGACAAGATATATAACACAAACAAAAACTTGCCTTTAAACTACTTCCTAACACACTTGTTTATAGTCTCTCAAAAAACTTTATTAAAGTTAGAATGTGTCTGCAATCATCACCAAGTAAGAGTCCCTAATGTCATCTCTAGAATCCTAGAAGCCAACTGAAGCTCAGACCAAACAACCACCAGATTCTCAATAGTTTTTTTTTTTTTTTATTACATACACTTTCTTTGAAGACTGGGCCATTAAGTTATTGAACTATTTATAACCATCTACTAAAACCTCCACTGTCTCACCCATATATGTATTCTCAACTAGATTTAGTAAAGAAAATATAAGACATTGTAGTAAATGTTTAGTATAATTTCCTTGAATTTTTCTAACAGTCTTTTAGGCAAAATATTCTCTAGCTGATAAATCAGGGAAATGTCTCTGGTTAAATATTTAAAGACACATAGGGAATAGCTGTGAATATCTGTTTCAAGTCACTAATTCAATGAAGTATGTGGGAAGGTGTGTGAGGCTGAGGAAAACTCTGCAGCAATCAACCAGGCAGAGAATAGAAGAAAAGGCAAAGGAATTTCAGGAAGAGGGAAACCACAAAAAGCAGCAAGAAGCACGGCCATGTCCTGAAGAATCAAGGCTCTCTTAACATCTTAACCTCTATGAACTCAAGAGATCTCAGTTTCCCTTCACATATGGCTTAGACTGAATTCTGACAGCAACCTCATTTCATAACCTCTTAAAGAATTTCTTACATTCTGTTATTGGGAGACAGTATAATAACAAAAAGGAGAATGGACATAGATGAGATGGCTGAAAGCCCATGCCTGCTATCTCAGCTATTAATTCTTAGGAAGCTTAAGAGAGGGTGATTTTTCCTACCCAGGAGTTAAAGACTAGCCTAGGCAACATACCAGTACATCATCTCTTAGAAACAAAAGCAGTTGTTATAGAGTAAAACAAACCAAACCGAGCCAAAAAAATAAACCAGGGGTTTTCATCTTCTTTCTGAGTAGGCTATGGCAGTGGGCACAGGGAAGCTCTGAGTTATTCACTCTTGCTCCTGACTCAACTACCAAGACACAGCATGGCAGCACAGCTTGTGAGCGTACCTCGGTGGTTGGTGATTTATTGAATTAGAACTGTCCTTACCAGCTACAATATAAAGTCTCTGGAGTGTGTGCTGACTCCAGAAGAGCCCCAGAAAAAAATCTTGAAGTGAAATGACCAGTTGCTCTGGCATGTACTGTCATTCATATTTTCTCCTTAGTATGCACACAGGCACGCATGTTCACATGCACACGATGTTGAAAATTGGTGTTGGTGTTGATAATTTAGTCCCTCCTATGTGCTCAAGCAATGACCTTTATCTTGATTCCCTGGCAAAGTGGTTGATGCAGGATTTTAAAACGTTTACTTATAATTGGGCATTCTTATATAAAAAGACATTTAAATTTTTATAATTTATTCTTGGAATATACTTACCAAGCTTTGACAGCAGTATATTTAGCCATATATGGGAATAATTTGAAAAGTATATGAACTTTAAATTTTGTTTTTAATGTAACTTTGTTAGAGCCAGAGATCAGGCATGATAGAACTCGACCTTAATCTCAGCAGTTAAGAGACAGAGTGAGGTAGATCTCTGTTTGAGGTCAGTCTGTTCTTCTTAGAGGGTCCAGGACAGTTAGAACTACATGATAGAGGCCCTGTCCACAAACAAACAACAATAATCGTTAACAGATAAAGAGCCAGGCTTAGTGATGTCTGTCTTATTCTCAGCACTCAGTAAGTCAGAGGAAAGTGGTTCTTTGTGAGTTGGAGGCCAGCCTGGTTGTGCTAGTGCACTTGAGGCCAGCCAGGGCTACATAGTGACACTCTGTCTTAGAGGGCTAGAGAGTTCAGCCAATTCTGGGCTGTATAGTAAGACCATGTCTCAAAACATACAAACGCTCACTCCTTGAACCTCTCATAGATTGAACATACTTAGGATAATTTCCTTGTATTCCAGCAATTTTAGAGTGTTTAGTAATTGTTTAAATAACTTCAGATTTCCTGAGTTCTAGAGTATGGAAATTTTTAGGTGTTTTGTGCAAAAAAATTTTTAAAAATAAATTTAGTGACAGTCTCATTAGAAAGTATTATTTATGTGTTTGTGGGCTTCTGTGTTCCATGTGCTTGCAAGAGTCCACGGAAGCTAGAGGAGGGCATCAGATCCCCTGAAACCTGAGTTACAGGGAGGTAGTTGTGAGCCACCTGATAAATAGGTATTAGGAAACAAGGCCAGGTTCTCTGCAAAAGCAGTGAGCACCCTGAACTAGTCTCACTAGCCCTGACATCAGTCTCTTTGATCATGGGGGAAAAAAATCTGAGTGTTACTATAACAAGTTTAGTTTTATCAATAGTGCTTTCTAGAAATTCAAATATGAATGAGCTGCAGAATGAATTTCACTGAATTAAGCAACCTATTAACACATTCAGATTTGTAAAAACAACTGTATTTGTTAAAATTGTCTTAAATTTTCGTTAGGACATTGTACTATTGAAATATAAAAGTAAAAATTAGTGTTTACAAAATAGGAAGGTAGAGTTTTTATAATATTCATACTTTGTAAACACAGTGAACATAATTTTAACTTAAAATATAACTAGAAGTTCAGAAGTGTTAAGTATGTGAATTCTCTGATAAGAAAGCATTAGACTTCGCAGTAATTTATTACAAAGCCAAGTATGCTCTGTTACTTACATAAAATAGTGGTCTTTGTTTAGCTTCTTAGAGTGCTAGGAGAATTGTGTAGTTCCATTGATTGGTTCCATGCAATGGAAATCTGACCTTTAGCAGATGTTTGAGAAGTTGCCAGCACAGCATGATCAACCAGCTAGACAGTTTTCCCTTGTTTTTGACAGGCCTTTTATGGTTTATTAACATGCCAAAAATGTTCAAACCCTTTTTCATAATATGTAAAGCTTTATAAAATATTAATAATATGCTGTAAGATACATTTAAAATGAAATAGCACCCCATAATCGACTAAATCTACTAATAAGAAATCATTGTTCAAAATCTTTACAAAAATACTGAGTGATTATATTTTGAGATGTTTTGGACTGTGAAATTGTTGAGTACATGTATGTGTTGCATTTACCATGCATACTGTAGACATTATTTCAGATTTCTTATATTTTAGTGTTAAAGTTTTAGACACTTTTCATTAGTTGAGTCTTTTAAAACTAGTAACTTTTGACAGGGATTGATTTTTCCCACAGAGTAGATATTCTGTCTAGAACTTGAAGCCACATTAAAACTCGTTCTCTGAAAGACTTCGTTTTTTTTCTTTAAGGCCAACTAATAGGTTCAGCTGTGCAGTTGTGTGAGCTGAGCAAGAACACTGTGATCTCTGTTCTTAAACTCCGTCCACTGAGTGCACAGGAAGGGAGAGGGTGCTTTCAGTGTTTGAGAGCTAAGTGATGAATGGACAGGCCCAGCACCTGCCAAGCTGCATCTTTTCCTGCAGGTGTTGCTTTTCCATAGGGCATTGTAGTTGCTCTTCATTGTGTTAGATACGGCAAGGAGGAATGGATTTAAAGGAACATTTAAACGATACAGTCTTGTATGTTTTGCTGTAGGTGTTGTAGCCATTTTTGTATCTTTGGGCTTATACACTGAAGTATTCTTCCAAAGAATTACAATTTTCAGTGTTGGTATACATAACACCTTTCAGCAGTAAATTTTTAAAGACATATTCAGTATCAAGAATTACAAGAATATGTTAGCTAAAATTGAAAATATTGAGAGTGTATAATACAGTTTTGCTAAATGCGAATGAACTAAAAAAAGGCTGATAACATAGTGCTTACAAGTAAAAGTAAGCTTTATATGCTCTTATGTAAATTAAAAATAACTAATAATTACTGTGGTAGTAATTGTTCCATTATTAATCTTTCACATTAGTGTTTCTGAAAGTTTCATGTAACATTTTACTAGATATTGTGGGCTATGTGATTTAAGAAACTCATGGTTTAAAAACATTTAAATTCCAACACAGCAGTATAAACAAAAAGTAGATAATAATACCAGAATTTCTGTCAAATAATTGCTTTTCAGCAGAATATATTTAACAGAAAGGGTATTTCTTCTCAAGATTTTCATTATTTACCGGAGGGTATTGTTTTGGTTTTGCATTTTTATTGATACCAAATTACTCTCCAAAAAAAAAATTTTATTCTGAATTAGGTGAGGTATTTTGAATTGTCTACTCAATTGTTTTACCTTATGAGTACAAGAATTTTTAATCCCAGCTGTTTGTCCTTGTACTCAAGGATCAAGAAATTCCTGAGCTGTCTGCCTAGGATTTGACTTTGTGCTGTCTCTTTATATTTCAGGTTTTATTAAATATGTAACACATCACCACAAAACACCATGCAGATAAAATGAAAAGAATATTTCAAAATAGAAAATAAAATAGTTGATAGAATAGTCATAATGTGTGTAGCATTTAATAGATGCCCTATAAGAAAAAAAGAGCTATTAGAAATTTCCCAAACCCAACAATTAGATAAAAGACAAACATCACAAACAGCATTATTTTGATCAGACAGTATTTAAAATGTTAGTTTATTTCATCTTGTTACTACAACAGGATCTCAACAAACTGAGCCCCTACAACTAGAGAGTCACTGGTGTGTATCACCATAACTGGGGTCAACCTCATCTTTGCTTTTCTGAGCTTTTATTTAGAATGTGACTTAAAATTTATAGGGTATAGAATTTTAGATTCAAGATAAAAAATGCAATTTCCTTTATAATTTTCAAAGCTTTAAATATTACCTTCTAGGACTTGATACTGCTTTTGAAAACATGCCTGCATGTCTTGCTGCTTCTCTCTAATTCTCTGCTTCTTTTCTCTTTTTCCTCCTTCCTCCAGACTCTTCCTTCTCTGAGGATATTAGTGCAGTCAGAACACTTGGCTAAAATTCACAAGGCTCTGGGGTCAGTCCTCAAGCAAGCACCTTTGTAATCTTGTGTCCATGGTTTCTAGACCTACATTGATTTTTTTGTTTGTTTGTTTGTTTGATTTTTTTTTTTTTTTTGGTTTTCCATGTATTGTACTTAACTTTCTCTCAAGAGTTGCCTTTCAGTGTGAACATTTCTGACTTTTGGTTCTGGAAGGTGTTTATTGACTTTGTTCTATGACTACCTCTCCCCTTTCTTCCTACGTGCCCTTTTCTGAAACTTGTATTGGTTTGTGAACCGTACTGAGCCATTTTAACTAAAATGTTTTTTCCATACGTTTTTGTTGTTACTGCAAAAATTTCAGCTTCCTTTTTAAAGCCTGTACCTTTGTCTATCAGTTTAATGTAAAGTCTATGTTAGTTCACTTTTTTTTTTTTTAAACTTTATTTATTTATTTGCCTTGGTGTTTTGCCTGGAACTGGAACTACAGACAGTTGTTAGCTGCCATGTGGGTGCTGGGAATCGAACCCGGGTCCTCTGGAAGAGCAGACAGTGCTCTTAACCGCTGAGCCATCTCTCCAGCCCCGTTAGTTCACTTTTGATAGTGACTCTTTTCTGTTATATTTTTCTCTGGTCTGTCATTATTAGGTGTTTATTTCTTTTAAAACCTTTTTTGATCTAGTCATTCTTTTCTTGCTTTCTTTCATGAAGTACTTGACTAACATTTAGTAGTAAAGTGCACCCCATGATCTCTGAGAATGTTGTAATAGTTATAGTCCTCATCTACTTGAAGGTCAGGCCATTTTCTTGGGAGTTCTAGCTGATAGTTATAGTAGTGGCGATTTTTCCCCCCAATTTTGAAAAAAATTTCATTTTTTCTAGAGAAATCTACTTTTGTTTTGACAAGAGACATTGAAATAAGGTTTACTATGGAAGCACAATCCTCTAATACCAGCATTCAGGAGGCAGGGGCAGGCAGATCTTCATGAGTTTGAGGCCAGCCTGGTTTATAAAGTGAGTTCCAGGACAGCCAGTGCTACACAGAGAAACTCTGTCTTGAAGGACAAAAAAAGATTTGGGAATAAGTTTTTGGACCAAAATAAAATATTTGCTTTAATTCTAGGTATATGAGTGCTTGTATAACGCATGCATCAGTACCTGCAGGTGCTGGTCTTCTTCCCTCCCCCACTCCCCCATTTTGAAAGTTGTAGCCATTGATAAAAGCCTGGGCAGTGGGAACACATACTAATCCGGAATGTATTTCATTTTTGAAACTCGTCTGACTATCCTTTTTGTAAGTTGTTTTCCCCCAACTTCATTTAATATTATCTCTATTCTAGAAACCAAGGATAATATTTTTTATGGAATAAATTTCTCCTAGCAGGGTGGGAAAGACACTACTTAAGCACTGTTGCTTACCTAAACTGTGGTCAACTTTTATATTGGCAATACTTTGCTTCAGAGTTTTATAACTTTGGGGACTGCACTGTGGTAGATTGTTTATTGGAATTCTCCGATTTTTTGGTTCAGCTTAACTTTCTTTATTTCACTAAACTACCACTGCCATTGCTATGATCTTACTAATTATATATTTATGCATTATAATTATATATTTACTATTAATTATATCTTTATTGTACATAACTCAAATATGATTCTAATATTATTTAATTTTGTTCTTTTATCCAGTGTGTATCTAAAAAATAAGGATAGGATTTTGGGATACATTATAAGACATTGTACTTTGTATTAGTTTTGGTTGAGACTATTAGGTATATTCAGCTATGTGCTGTATTATTAATATGCTTACATCTAGGTATTTTGTTTCTAAATATATTTTCAGTCTTTAAAAGTGTAGATGCTAGTTAGGTTAATCACGTAACACAAAGGATTTTAATTGATATGGAATGTTTAACATTAATCCTAGTAAGATAAAATTAGCTAATATAAATCTTTTCAAAAAGATTTGTTTTTCAATGGGTGCACACGTTTCTTTGTGTGTGAGAGTCTAGATTCTAGATTCAGTGATTTTTAATCTTCCTAATGTTGTGGTGACCTCAATCATGAAATTATTTCATTGCTAACTCTAATTTTGTTGCTGTTATGAATTATATTGTAAATATCTGATATGCAATTTTCAAGTGGGTCATGACCCATGGGTTGAGAACGTCTAGAAGAACCACTTTCTAGACTAGAAGATGGCATGGGTTTTTCTGGAGCTGTGAGCTGTCTGATATGAGTCCTCTGAACTGAGCTAGGAACCTCTGCAAGAGCACTAGGGACTTTTAAATCCTTGAGCCACCTCTTCAGCATTAATGCAATACCTTAAAAAAAGTTTCAGGCTGCCTTGGAAATAAGTTTCTTTTCCTCTCTCCCTCCCTCCCTCTCTCTCTCCCTCTCTCCCTCCCTCTCTCCCTCCCTCCCTCCCTCCCTCCCCCCCTCTCTCTTTTTTAAAGATTTACTTTAACACTTAACATGTGTATGAATGTTTTGTCTGCACCTACAAATTTCACTATGTATATTTAGTGCCTGCAGAGGCCAGAAGCAGGGTTCCAGACATCCACCTTATGGGTGCTGGGAACCAAACCTAACTCCTCTGAAGAGCAATGAATGCTCTTAACTGCTGAGTCTTTTTCAGTCCTGAGTTTTGGATGTCTGATGTGATTTGATGGTCATAGATTGTTATAAGCCTTCAAAACTATTTCTCCTTTTCTCTTTCTTTCTCTGTCTCTTTCTGTCGGTCTCTCTGACATGCACATGCACACACATGCAGACACAGGCACATTTTCTAGAGTCCATTTTGTCCTCGTTTCCAAGCAACAGGTTGTGTTAGAATTGTTTTCAATTCTTTTATCGATTGAAACATTAGACGTACTTGCCTAATTCAGGTTTGTGATGCTTTTGTCTCTGTAGACAAACACTAATTTCAAAAATATTCTCTTACTGACTTCTCATTTTGAGTTCATTTACTTTTAAGCTATCTTCTACCATTTCCAGTTTTCAATTCCATTCTCCTTGGTGGAGAAGATAGATACAAGTCAGGCATTGTGAGTAGTTATTTATTCTCTGCATCTGTTAATACTACATCATCTTCCCTCGTGGTGATAGTCTTGTTTCTCTTTAATTCACTCTCTTAGATTTATCTACTCAACAGGTATATTTGTTTTTTTTCCCTTTGATGAAATTGAGGTGATTCAAATAAACTAGAATATTTGTATTAATTTGTAAGCATTCTTTGTTTTCCTTCTTCCATTTTTTTTAATATATATACTTTTAAAATCTGATAGTAGAAAACTTTAACTCCATTTATGTAAAGTCTTAGGGCTTGAACTTAAGAAATAGTCTACCAGTGCACGTATTCCCTCCCACCTGCCTGCATGCAGTCTTTCATTCACCCTCTCACTTCTTCATTTACTCAGCTCACTGACATTTACAGAATTATTTACATTTATGAGGCCCCTGAAAGTCAAGTAGTTATACAACTTTACTATAGAGTTCATATTTTTATAGGAAATTATTCTTTGATTTGTTATTAGAATTGCTCACATCTGTATAATTAAAGCATAATTTTTTACATTTTGGTTTCTTAAACATTTATGACTAATGTTTCCTTTTGAACTTAATAAAAGGCATTATAAGAGTTGACTCTAGCTTGATTTTTGTTTCTGCCATTTATTAATTATGTAATACTGTTGGACAAATTGCATAACCTTTCTGAATCTTAGCCTTCAGTTGCAGCCCTCAGGCAAAGGCAGGTAGGCCCCAGTTAGTTTGTGGCCAGCCTGGTCTAGATATCAAGTCCCAGGCAGCCAGGGCCACCACTGTCTCTGTCTCACTTCTTCCTTTTTTTTTTTTTTTAAAAAAAGATTTATTTATTTATTATGCATACAGTTTTACAGAAGAGGGCACCAGACCTCATCATAGATGGTTGTGAGCCACCATGTGGATGCTGGGAATTGAACTCAGGACCTCTGGAAGAACAGTCAGTGCTCTTAACCTCTGAGCCATCTCTCCAGCCCCCCATTTTTTTTTTAAATGTAGTTCATGTGCAAATGGTATATTACAAAGTTATAATTGTAAGTAAAGACTATTATGCTAAATTCACTATAAATTAAGATATGGTATAGCAAGTAGGGAAAGTATACTGTCTGAATAAATCAGTGTGCTTGTGCTGTAAACTATTGTTTTTTAAGAGGATTTTTTCATTTAATAACATACATAAAGTTCATAGTTATCCTTCCACTAAAACTAGAATATGGCATGGAAGCATGATGAAGCATGCTTTTTAACTGCTGCACTTATTCAAGAGGGAGACAAAGCTCTGAGTTCCAGGGAGGCATAGTGGTCTGCATAAAAAGTTCTAGGTCAGCCAGGAATACATACTGAGACATTGTCTCAACAAAAGAGAACCCACTTGTTATTCTGTATTCCAAGAATTTGAGATATCAAATCTGTTTCAGGAATTCAGAAAAAAAAAGAAGTCAAGGATTCATCTTATACAGCTTTATGGAAATCAAGCATTTTACTGGGGGAATTTTCACTTAGTAGACATAGTTCATATAATAGATGATGAAGGAATGATACACTTAGAATATTGCCATTTTATAGACTTGTGGGAAGTATTGAATTTAGATAGTAATTATCATTTGCAAAAATACATCATGTATTCAGATAATACATGTCTGTTTTTGAGAACTGTATTGATAGAAGATCTTGGTGTATAGCTAGGTTGCCATATACCTGCTTTACCCTTCCATGTGCTAGGATTGATGGAGCTACAGATGTGTGCCACTTTGATAAACGGATGTGGATTAATATACAGTATGTGTGTTTGGTAGTTCTCTCTACTAATCCTCAATTTAAGTAAGACTACATTGTATTATGGGAAGTACAAGGACAGAGACACAAGATGAAACAAAGCGCATTGAATAGTCAGCAAAATACAGATAAGTAAAGACTATATGGAACTTGATTATAAAGACTTGATTTCTTTAATAATATCACAGCAGGAAAACCTTTAAGCAGAGCTAATTTGAGAGGCATGTTGACTCTTTGGAATTAGTAGACCTTTGAACAAATGAAAAGAAAGCACACAAAATGTCCATCCTTGGAAAAGTAAATGCTGAAATATTGTAGGTAGATTTTAGAAAATTAGTTGGTCAGGAATTGAAATTGTTGAAATAGCTGAGCATGGTGGTCAACACTCTGGAGGCAGCTACACACAAATTTCTGAATTTTAGACCAGTCCTGGTCTGGAGAATGAGTTCTAGGATAGCCTGAGCTACACAGAGAAGACCTGCCCAGAAAAATCTGATAAGTAAATAAATAGATAGACAAATATAATGAAATAAGTTAGAGAAACTCTGCCTTTAAAAACCAAATAAATAAATAAATGTAAATAAATAAATGAAAGATAGTTGAAGCTGACAGTGAGTACATTATGTTACTGGTTCTGCACTAAAAGTAAAACAATTTTAAAAAGTATTTTGTTCATTAGTTTTTGGTATTTTCTGTCATTAGTACACTGAGTAAAGACTGTGTTTTTGTTTTTGTTTTTACAGTGAAGAACTAGTTCATAGTTTTTTTTGGTGAAAAATTGTAGATTAAATGATATAATAAATAATAGTGATTTTTGTTTGCAAATGTTTGGTTATTTTAATTGAATAATTGCAATTTTTTCAAAATGAAAGTTTAAAATTCCTGTTCATAGAGTGTATTTTTAATACAATGAAAAATTTTGTTCCTGAATTCTGTTTTTCTGTAAAATCTTCATAACCTGAAAATATAAATGCCTATGAAAGTTAACAATTTATTTACACCACCTATTGTTCCTCTTCACCCTTTCTTTTAAATATAGTGCAAGACAAATAAGATTCTGCCAGTACCCCTGTGTCTTTTGTGATAAGGTGCCATTATAGCTCAACGTGATAGCTTATGTCTATTACATCCAGCACTCAGGAGCCTGAGTCAGGAGATTCTGGAAAATTCAAGTCTAGACTGAGCTTTATTAACTACAAGCCAGCCTGGGCTAACTAGCAAGATTTTTATCTGGGTGGGGGGGTGTCATTAATTTCTCTGAGAAGCTGGGCTGTTTTCTAGGATTTAATTATAAACAAAAGAACTTTGAACTTGGAAAAATAGATTTTATTTCTGAAACTTTTGGAGCAACAGATTTATTGTCATTTAACTTTGGATCACTTCTGTTAATTGTCTATCCACCTAATTTACAGTCTTACTGGTTCTATTTCCTCTCCAGTTCTATTTCTTCTCCCTTTCTTGAGCACAAACAAGTGCGTGTGTTCATGTGTAGGCTGTCACTGCTGGCACTCTCAGTATCTGAGATTCTACATGCTTCACTTAGTGGCTATTTATCACTAAAAGCACCTGTGCAATTTTTTTTACCTATGTTTTGTGTTTCCCTTTCTTTGAAGTGATTTTCAAGTTTTTGTTTTAAGATACAAATACTTTGTTAAGTGAATTATTTGTATTTTTTTCTAGTTTGAGGCTTTATTTTGTTAGCACTTACTTCATAGGGCAAAAATTGTGAAAACTTTTTATTGATTATGATATTATTTCCAAGAATTATTTTGCAACTCAATGGCCAGAAAATTTTGGCTTTTTAAAAAAAAATGTAGCCAAAGGTTTTTCTGTCCTATCTGGGCCTTTGGGTCCTAACAAAGCTCTCCCACCTCTGCAGCTGCTCATAAAATAATTACTCAGAGGCTTATATTAATTACAAACTGGCTTATGGTTCAGGCTCATTACCAACTAGCTCTTAGAAGTTAACTCATTTGTCTTAATCTATGTCTTGTTACATGTTCATGTTCCTGTGTCCTCGAGGATGGAGGCAAAGGTGGTAGCGGGTGGCATAGGGGCTGTGGCACTGCAGCTTTTTCCAGAAGCTGTCTTTCTTTATCTGCTCTTGGATTTTCTACTTGCCTCTAAGCTACCTAGCTGTAGGCCCAGACAGCCTCTTCATCAACAAATGGCAATCAAGTATCGTCACAGTGTACAGAAAGACATCCCTTATCAATTTTATGTCCTTAATTAAGTCAGACCCATTTGAGTCTATAGGATGTGAATATGGATTGAAGTTAATTATTTTGGGGGGATATTAGTGGTCAGTTATCTCTGTACTGTTGCTGAGGAAACTTAGCATTGTCCTTTGAGATATTACATTTATATCAAGGACTAATTTTTTTCTTAAAGGTTTATTTTGTGCCAATCTTTTATTGATTTGTCTTTTTGGCAATTCTTTTGGATACAACAGCTTTTTTTTTTTTTTTTTCCTAGTCTTAATTATTTTGATGTGTGTGCGCGCGTGCGTGCATTGGAGAATCAGATGTCAGAAGGGTAATTTCTACAGTTGGTTCCCTCCTTCCATCTTTTTGTGGGTTCTAGGTGTTGAACTCAGTAAGCATATTTATCCAAAGTGCCATCTTCTATTTCTTTGTACGATTCATTATATATTTTAGAATCTACATAAAGAAAATACTGTTGGTATTGTGATCAGAATCTCTATGAATCAGTTTGGAGAGAATTTATTTTATTAACAAAACTGAAACTTTGAATTCATGAATTGTTTCACAAATTCTGGTTGTATTAAAAGAAATTCAGAGCCAGATATGGGGTGGGGAGAGCTGAAATATCAGAGAGAAACACCACAGTCAAATCTCACCCATCTATCTCCAGCTTCCTCAGTTTTGCTCCTCATAGCTTCTAGTATCCCATGTTTCTTCCTATGCCTGCCTTAAATACCTTCTTTGCCCACCTGTATCACATCCAGTTTAAGATTAAAGGTGTGAGCTACCTTGAACTCATAGAAACCTAGAAAGATCTCTGTCTCTGGAGTTATGGGATTAAAAGTGTAGGCATAGATTGGGCCAGGTATTTCTCTGAGGTGGGATTAAAGGTGTGTGCCATCACTGCCTGGCTGTTCGGCCTTCTATTCACAGAGATCCCCCTGGATTTCCATGCTGGGATTAAAAGTGTGAGTTACCTGCTTTATTATCCTTAGAAGTTACAGAGATCTAGAACGGATCTCTGCCTCCCAAGTGATGGGATTTATGGTATGCACTACCAATGCCTGGATTAACTGTGAGTGGATCTCTTCTTTGATATTCCAGACTGGTTTTAATTAAATATATAACATATCACCACAATAAATTTAGTCCTTTATTTATTCATCTGAATCTTGAATTTTTTACATTATCATTTTGTTGTATTCACCACACTTGTAAACATTTTTGTTAGCTGACTCCTTTAGGTTAGGTTACTCCTTGTTTTCTCCTTATTTTTATGTACTCGTATTACTTTTCTCATTGCTGCAATAAAATGCCTGATAAAAGCAGCCATAAAAGAAGGAAAGCTTTATTCTTCCTCATAGTACAGTTCACCACAAAGGGGGGAAAGCACAGTAGCAGGATAGTGAGGTCACAGTGCATCTTTTATTCAAGAGGCAGAGAGACAGGAATGGTGTTGTCTACATTTAGTATGGGTCTTCCCACCTCTGTTAATCTAATCTGGTGCCCCCTTCTGGCATACAGGCAGAATACTGTATTCATAAAAAAAAATACATCTTTTAAGGGCTTTTGTAAGTCTATTGTTATCTTACCCATATATACCAATATATACCATGTTTTATGAGAATTATGTTTGGAGGTTCCAGATATCATTTGGACTTCATTTAAGCCTCAGTTCTTTTGATGTTTTGGTTCAGTACAAAATAAAGTTCAACATGCCAAATTATCCTGTTCTGCATGCATTTGTCCTCTGTCCTTTTCTTTTGCAGTACTAGAGATCAGGTTCTTGAACATGCTAAACAAATGCTCATGACTTAAACTAAATCTCTGGCTTGATTTGAATTTTTGGAAGATCCATTCAAGAAATCGTTTTGATTTCATGTAAAAAATTATTTATGTAGATCAATTTATGAGTCTTGGTGCAACACTACTTTATTGTGTTCTATATTTCTTTATAGAATATACATTTATATCTATTGGAATATATATTTGTATGTATATCAGAGAGAGCTTTCTGGAGAAACTCAATGGTAGTGGTGATGATGTAGTACAAGGAAACTACCAGTAAAAGGATTAGATGAAGTTGGTTGTTAACTTTTCATGACTGACTTGGCTTCCTCTGGTGCCCATTTTATAAATTTGAACATGAATATGATTTTATATATATTTATTTGTGTGTGTGTATATATCTATAGAGAGAGAGAAAGGGGGGATTGTTAGATAATGTAGTTTAACATGTTCATTTATCACTGTATGTTTTTATTTAGTGAGATAAAGGCCTCATTATATATCTCAGGATGGCTTGGAATTTTTATGTAGACCAGATTGGCCCTTAAGTCACAAAGATCTGTTTGCCTCTGCCTTCCACTATTGGGCTTAAGACAGTCACCTTTATTTTTAGTTGGAAGGTATTTTTTTTTGTGGTTAAGCAGTATTAGGATGAGGTTGCTGTTTGGTTTTGAATATACCACAAGACAAATTTCTCAAAGTCATGCAATTTATTTTTTATTTTAACGCAGATACAACTATGAGGTCTCTATTATACTAAGGAGCTATAATCAACTTGCAGTTATTTATACAAAGTTGAGAATGACTAATGTTAGCAGGGTGTGTGTGGTAGCTCATGACTATAATCCCAGTATCTGGTATGCCAGGTAGGGAATTGCTGTGAGTTTCCAGGCCAGTGACAGTTAAACTATAAGAACTTGTCTTTAAAACTAATAAAAATGCAGTCATCTAAATTACCTAGGGCCCAGTTATTAGAATTCATTGTTCTAATATCAGGATGTATTTACAATATGTTCATAATGAAACAATTTCAAATTATTATTTTATCTTTATCCTGATTGTTCAAGCAGACTCCCAAGTTTTTCAGAATTTCTTGCATTATAGTGGATAGTTTTCATACAGTTGCAAATGATTATATAGAATGGAATCTTCTTTTTTCTTTCTTAGACAGTCATGAATACAATGATTAAATAGCAAAAAAGATAGCTATATTTAAGCATACACAATTTTTTCCTTCTAAATTAGTTACTAATGTTGGGATATTTCACACAGAAAGTTTAGTGGCCCCTTTAGTTTGCAGGTGCAACTATCTAGGCATTAGAAATTAAAACAAACAAACAAAAAACCCCACACTAATTCTTGCCACAAAGGTTCTTCTGTTAATGAGACAAAAACAGCAATAGTAATGAACTAATAACCAAAAAGGAAAAAGAAAAATTCCACTAAGCAAATGAAATGACCTAATAGCTCTCCAGCTTGCAGCTGCTCTGCCTCAGACTGTAGAATGAATGTAGAGATCATTGTGCCATTACCATCTGCTGAGATCTTGTTGCTACTTTCCCATGGAAAGGCATTAAACTTTTTCAGATGTATTTTCTGTATCATTAAAATATTTATTCTTACTCTATTAATGTGGCTTATTATGATGGTTGACTTACATATTATGAACCATCTTATACTAATGTTTTTATGCCAAATTCAGTTTATGTATTGATTGTGGTTGTGTTAGTACCTCAGAGATAGGAGTTATGATAAAGACCATCTTGTTTGCAAAGCCTAATATATTTTTCTGTTTACTCTTTTTTTCTTTTTAATATGAGGTTTCAAGGCCTTTTGTATTTTAATCATATACTCTATATTACTGAACCTCTAGCAGCCTGTTTACTTTGGAAAATACTTCCCAAGCTCCACTGTTAGAATAATCAGTTATGGGGGCTGGAGATGGCTCAGAGGTTAAGAGCACTGACTGTTCTTCCAGAGGTCCTGAGTTCAATTCCCAGCATCCACATGGTGGCTCACAACCATCTATGATGATATCTGGTACTCTCTTCTGTATATTGCACACATAATAAGTAAATCTTTTTTTTTTTTTTTTAAGAATAATCAGTTACACATAGTTATTTGGTATGTAATTCAGGTACGCAAACTAATATATGCTGATCAGCATTTTTTGAATTATTTTTCTCACCACACAGTCCTTTATGATTAACTTTTTGTTCTAAGAGAACTCTACAAAACTGGGAGGCAAAAACAGGAGGATCACAAGTTTGAGATTACTCTGTGCTACATATTGTACTAAGACCTCATGCCCAAGCCTAAAAAGCAATATTAATAATGTCTTATAATTTCATTTCATGGGTTAATATTATTGTTGCATGTTGCTTATTAAATTGTGTTTTTCCCCCCTATGGATGTACCGTGGAATTAAATTTGTGTGTGTGTGTGTGTTTTTTTAAATAGGTGTACGTGGAATTTGATGACCTTGAATGGGATAAACGGGAGTGGGTTAAAGTTTATGAAGATTTTTCAACTTTCTTGGTGGAATACCACTTAATCTGGGCCAAAAGGAACGACCCTAGCCAGACTCAGGGATCAAAGAACAGACAAATTCAGTGGCCTGCACTGGTAAGATCTGTTCATGTTTTATTAAGTATTTTTTGTTATTTGTTTAAGATGAATAGGCATTGAATATAAATTGAGATGTGTCTGGCCAATAACAGTTTAATATTCATTAAAAATTATGATCTAGGCTAAGTTTCAAAACACTAGTGTAATTTTTTTTTCCTTTTTCAGTTTGATGAATATTTTTTATCATATTTAGTTCATAAAAAGTTTGTTCTATCCAATTAGGTGAAAACTTGAATTTGGTTGTAGACTACTTTAGAATTAGTTGTCCATATGTTTTCTGTATGATGTAGAACAGTTTTGTTGAAAGAATCTTTATTGTCAAAGAGAGACACTTGAATTTCTAATGCACTTAGTCAGCATCACATGATTCTTCTTGTTTACAGTGATACATGTTTAGGGTGGTGGACCAAATTAACTTATATAAGGAAATAATAGTTTAAGAAAATATTTTAATAAAAAGTTCTTGTTAGTTTAAAGATGTCTTAGTTAGGGTTTCTATTGCGGTAAGGACAACCATTGCCATGCCATCTCTTAATGTAGGAAGACATTTGAAAACATTTAATTGTGGCAGCTGGCTTACTGTTTCAGATGTTTAGTTCATTATTATCATTGAGGGAAGCATGGCAGCATGTTGGCAGATATGGTACTGGAGAAGGAGCTGAGAATTCATCATCCTGATCTGCAGTAGAAGCAACCTGTGTCCCACACTGGATATAGTCTGAGCAAAGGAGACCTCAGAGCCTACCCTCACAGTAACATGCTTCTTCCAACAAGGCCATGCCTCCTAGATAGTACCACTCTCTATATGCCACGAATTAAAACACAGGAGTCTGTGGAGGTCCTACCTATTCAAACCACTATGGAAGGGTTTTAGTAAACAGCATACCAAGTAAACCAGTTAACTAAGATTTTTTTTTTTTTTTTTTTTTTTTTTTTAAGGCAAGCCAGGCATGATTGTATGTGTATATAATACCAGCAATTTAGGAGGTAAAGCAGGAGTACTGAATCACGAGTTCAGGATCAGCATCATCTATATCATGAGTTTTAGGCTAGCCTGACATCCATTCTCTAGGAATAAAAGAAAATTTTATTAGGAAAATAACCACTTTTTACAACTGTTACTGTTAACTGGCAAAATGCATAGCAAGCAGTGAGTAGTCAGTGGTTTCTTTAATCACATTAGTATGTTGGAAATCCTTTTAAAAATCATTAAACAGAGTTGGAAAGATGGCTTAGATAGGTAAGAGCATGTACTCTTCTAGGGGACCAGAGTTTGGATTTCAGTATTTATTTTGGGTGGCACTCAACTGTCTGTAACTCCATCTCTAGGGGATCCAAAGATCTCTTCTCACCTCTGTAGACACCTGCAAACACATGGCATATACACAGAGATACACATAAATAAAAATAAAGAAAGTCTTAAAAAAAAATTCAACAGTATGTCAGGTGTCTGATAATAATTGATACAAAAGTTAAGTTAGGCACTTTGAACCCCCAGATCCTAACCTGGGACCTCATGCACAGTAGGCATGTCATCTGCTAAGGATTCTGTATCTCACCTTTGAAATTTTTAAAAATATAATTTGCTTACTTATATTAAAAATTTTACTCAGCTAACTCTATTGCTTTTCTCACTGCAAGATATAAATTTACTTTATCTATTTTGACCACTTAAAATTTGAAGATACACATGATTTAAAAAATAGAGACTAAGGATGTAACTCAGTAGTAGAATACTTGCATAGCATTTCATGTACCTGTATTTAATATAAATAGAACAAATAAATAATACAAGATACAAGGCACGAATGAAGTAGATTAAATCATTAGGTTTTCAAAAAATGATTTCTTGAACTATAATTTTGAATTAAAAACTTTCAACAAAAAAAAAATCATTTCATCCATGTGCTTAAACAAATTTATTAAATGAATATGTCTCAGCATTAAAAAAAAAAAATAAGCACGTGTGTTTGTGTTGGTATGCCTTTGGTTGCAGCAGGTGAAGCTCAGTGAGTTCCAGGAGGGCCTGGCCTATATAGAGAATTTCTGGCAAGCTAGGGCTACATATTGAGACCCTGACCAAATAAACAAAGTAAATTTTAGAAACAAAGTTAAGTGCGACACACTTCAGGTTTAATGATATGGACCACCAACAACAAATTAAACAATACTAATATGTTTGAATTACTTGTTTGTTTTTAGATTTACATCACTGATGTGGCTTTAGAGATCCTCTAGTTTCTCATTCTGGGAATGTTGTAGTTGAAAAAGAGAATATTTTTAGTTATTTAATATGCATTGTAATATGCTAAGAACCAAGCTCTTATGTTAGGTTCCAAATCCTGACTACTACTTCCTATGAGTTTCTCGTCTAAAATACATTGTTTATTCTCTGTCTTACTTTGTTTATTAAAGTATCTAGTGTGTAAGACTTTTAAAAATTAATATATAGCTCAAAAATTCAGAATAATACTGGGATGAGTTTTGCCATATGTAGTCTTTAAAGGGTATCGTCACAAGAACATATTTGCATCTGGTAACTTTCTTTGAGTGCTTTCCAGAACCAGCTCAGGTTTGATAATTTTCTGAGACTCATAGAACTTACTAAATATTAATAAAGAACTTAAGCCTACATTTGCTATTTGGAGGTTTTTAGCCATTATGTACTTCTAACTAGCTAGAGGATTATTTTCTCAAGAAAAGTGAAAGGCTAGAGCAAGGAGGAGAGAATGGCATCACCACATGGGTATTCAGTTAGAAACCCATCGAACCACCTCAGGTAAAAGCCGTTTATTTTCTTTTAGTGTCTTTGTGCCTGTGGTTGTGGAGGTGGTTGTGGATGCCTAGAGCCTTGGATCCCCCTGGAACTGGAGTTGCAGGTGCTTGAGAGCTACTTGATTGTTGATGCTGGAAACTCTGATCCTTTGCAAGAGCAGTTTGTAGTCTTAATTTTTGAACCATCTCTTCAGCCCTCTCAAAAGCAATCTCTAACCTGCTTTAGTGTCTTTCAATTTTAAAAAAGTTTTTATTCTGTGTGTAAATGGTTATGCACATGTATGGAAGTTAGAAAGACAGCTGTCTAGATGTCTCTTCCTACCTTTTGGGTACTAGAGGTCAAATTCAGGTTGTTAAACTTGGCAGCAAACAACTTCTACCCACTCAGCTGATTGTTATATTGGTAATATATGTGTACAAATATTATAGTTATTATATATTATTATGTATTTTGTGTTTGCCTTTCTTTTAGTCTTTTAAAAAATTATTTATGTGTATATGGATTTGTACATAGGTGGGCACGTACCAAAGGTGGACAGAAGAGGTGGTCAGATCCCATGGAGCTGTGGTTATAGGGAGTTGTTAGCTAGCAGACATGGGTGTTGACAGCTGAATTCAGGTCCTCTAGAAGAGCAAACAATGTGGGTGGGTCTCCACTCCCCATTTTTTAAGGTCGGGTGTTACTGTGTGATACTGTCTTGCTTGGACTTTATAGGTAGAGAAAACTGGTCTCAAATTTCTGGCAATTAGGTGGTTCTTGCCCTTAATCTCAGCCTTGGGGAGGCAGAGACTCTCTGTGAGTTTAAGGGCAGCCTGATCTATAGAGTGAGTGTTAGGACAATCTGGGCTATGTAGAAAGACCCTGTTTCAAAAAACACAAATTTGTGACATTCCCTTTGCCTCTGCCTATAGATGTGTGCCCCAGTGTTCATTTTTATTTGATACTGGGGATTGAACTCAGAGCTTTGTGCTTGTTATCTGAGCAGCTCTACCAGCTGAGCTGTGTTCCTTGCTTAACACTAATGTACTTGTAGTTAAGGCTTAGTACAATACAGGCAGTTTTATTTGCTGTTTATATTATTTCTTTGAGCTTAGCATTTTCTCTGACCACCGAGTAAAGCGTAGGCACATTGTAGTCGTTTGGTTAAGTGCAATGAAGAGAACTGGAACAACTGTGCTGAAAGCTTACATAACTTTAAAAGTAAACACCACTTATACACTCTTGTGTATTTCCTGGGGCATCTTTAATTAACTGTATGTGCAGCTCAGAAGTTCTGTGAACTCCTTGTATAGAACTCCTTTGTCAGTTAAATGGGATTTTTAGTAACTTAAGGTTCTAAAATGAAGATAGATTATGAACAACTAAGAATACCTTTCCAAACCCATGTAATAGTCTTTAAACTGGGGAAGCCCAATGATGAGAGTGTAGTCTTAAGACATCCCTAGGTATTTCAGATAAGGAGTAGGGGAATGCTATCCTGAGTATTTTTCCTATTTTCCCTAGTGTCAGTGTATAAACCATATCAAAATAATTCACCTTTACAGTATAATAAAGAAGGTTTAAGCCATTATAAGTCAGGAAATTTCTCTCTCACTTTCTTCTAGAGAACAGTGCCAGAAAGTGCTTTGTGTTGTAACAGATGACAATGAAAATTATCTTGTATTTGGTAGTTGACTAACTGTGGTTAATAAGTATCTGTGTGGTACCTATTTGTACGGGAGCAGATTTTACCTCTTGCATGTTCTGGTGGAAGCTCCACCTTTCTCAGCTCAGAACTTGCTCCTCAGAAAGTCCTGCCAAACAAGGCTCTTTTTCTTACAAGCTTTCAGAGTTATAGCCCCATTAATTACTGTGTTGGATTAGACCAGTGGTTCTCAATCTTGGGTCACTGACATCTTTGGGGTTGAATGACTCTTTGAGGGGTGCTTAAGACCACCTAAATATCAGAAATTTACGTCACAATTCATAAGAGTAGCAAAATTACAGTTATGAAGTAGCAATGTAAATAATTTTATAGTTGGCGTCACTAGGAACTGTATTAAAGGGCATTAGCAAGGTTGAGAACCACTGGATTAGACTGTTCTAGTCCTAGGTCCCTACATTTAACAAAATACACTATTAGTAGAAACAAAACATGCCTATGATTTGGGTACAGTTTTTAATTAGTTGTGTTATCATAGCTCATGGCCAGCCTTAGTGCATTTTCACAGTCTCATGTTCTAAGGAAAAAGCATTTATCGATTTTCAGTGACTTCTATCGTGGCATCTCAAAGATAAGGTTTTTTTTTTTTTTTGTCAAATGTTGAAACTTTGTGCCTTGTTGATAACACTTAAGTGTTTTCTTATCATTGATAAACATCTTTTGGCAAATGTGTGGAGAAATGGCTCAGAGATTTAGAGCACTATTTGCTTTTTGCAAAGGACCTGAGTTCAGTTCCCAGGGTCCACACAGTGGCTATTAATTATGCATAGCACTAGGGCATCTGACATCTACTGACACCAGATTTGCTTGTGGTGCACTATGTATGTGCTGGCAAAACACCCATGTGTATTAAATAAAATTTCAAAAACAAAACAGAACATGGGTGGTACAGTGTTAGGTTTCATGTAGGATGTATTCATTGTGTGACTCCTTAGCGTCATCAGAGCAATGGTGGTCCACTGAGATTAAAACGAAGGTGAAAAAGTCATGGCACCAGTACTTTTATTTCTCTGCCTCTCTTTCTGTGTGTGTGTGTTAAGTTAAGGTGATAACAATTTTTAAAAATTTATTTACCTTTATGTGCATTGGTGTGAAGGTATCAGATCTTTGTAAGCTGCCAAATGGGTGCTGGGACTTGAATCCAGGTCCTCCGGGAGAGCAGCAGCCAGTGCACTCAAATGCTGAGCCATCTCTCCATAAAAACAGAAAAATGTTTTTATATACACAGATACTTAGCTTATGTTTTAATTGCCTGGGTATACAACATATTAATATGCTTTACTAATTTGTATACTAGAAACCATGGTCTACGTAAGTAGTAAGTAGGCCTATACTTTGTAGATTTGTGTAAGTATATATTGTGTCATTTGTAAAAGATTATATAACTGTATTTAGCACATTTTTAGCTTTTTATTTTTAATATAAAGTTAGAATTGTTTGGGGTTGGAGTCATGGTTGAGCAGTTAAGAGCACTTAACTCTTTTTGCTGAGGACCCAGTTTTGTTTTCATGTAGAAACTTAGAACCATATGTATCTCCAGTTCTTGGGGATTTGATTCCGCTTCTGACCTCTCTGGACCCCAGGCATACAACCATCGCATAGATATAACATTCAGATAAAAGGCAAAACATTCAGACAAATAATAACAATAAATGTATCTTTGTTAAAGATGAAAATTGTTTTTAACATGAACTTTAGGATACCTGTCAGTTCTTATTAATAAAAATAGTCCCTTTATTGTTTTTCAATGATGAAATTTATTTATTGAGAGTTTCATGTATTTCAAGTTTCCCTGAAATTTTCTGTGTAGGTAAAGATGGGCTTGAAGTTCTGATCCTACCTCAACCAGGAGAACAGACATGTTACCCTGTCAGTCAGTAATACTAGAGATTGAATCCAGGGTTATGAGTATGGTAAGGCAAGCACCCTTACCAACTGCCTTTGTCACTGTTCTATTTCTTTGAAGAGATACCACAGCCAAATGAACATATAAAAAAAGATAGCTTGAACTGGGGCTTGCTTACAGTTTACAGCATGAGTCTGACCATCATGATGGGAAACATGAGGCAGAGACACTGGACTGCTGTTAGCTTCTGAAAACTTAAAGCCCACCCTACTCCCCAATGACACACCTCCTCTAACAAGGCCAGAAAGTCTTGTTTGTCATTTACAGTTCTATAAATCAATAACATGATAGTATAGCTTTCACATGTCACTGCTGTCTGTCCTGATACCTAATATTATGTAAGGGAATTTTATGTGTGTACAATCTTTTATTTATTCCTAGGGCTTTTACTTAGCATTTCAATTTCCAATTTAATGTTTATTCTTTGTAATTCTAAAGAGATAATGTAATAATTAAATCTGGTAGTGTCTCATGTATTTAAAAATGCAGAGTTGTATATATATTTGTTTTTTTCTTTGTATAAAGGATTAGTGTGAATAATCAGATGGCTATTTATATTCGCTTATGTATACTTAAGGGTACTTGTCAAAGATAAATAAAATACCAATGATCATAGTTACCATTGTGTATATTTTCAGAAGAGGGGCATTATACCAGTATCATGGCTGGGGGGGGGGAGAGAATGAGAGTGTTGTGTGTGTGTGTGTCTGTCTGTCTGTCTGTCTCTGGTTCGGAACTCATGATCTTTCTCAGGCTTTCTGAGATTTGAGATTGCCTGTGTGCATCACGACACTCCTGTACTTTTCTTCTCTTGTTTTATTTAGTTTGGATATTATTTAAATATATAGTCCACTAATAAAAAAATCAAAACATGTTTATTTATTGACTTTTTTAATTTTTGAGACAAGGTCTTATTGTGTATTCCTGGTTATTCTGGAACTATCATCTATGTTGATCAGGCTGACCTTGAAGCCAGGAACCTTCCTGCTTTTCTCACCATCCATGCTCAGCACCAGCAAAATTCATTTCTTAGTTTCTTTTCCAGTGCCCTTGTAATAAAAACTCATGAGATTGAATACTTAATGTATCTGTAAATTACTTTTGTTTCTTTTATTCTATACTAAATTATAATGGAAGTTGATGGTTTTTTTGTGTGTGTTGGGGAGCGTGTGAGTGGAAAACTGTTCTGCAGCATTTAAGTCTTAAACAGAACTATTTACTAGCAGATTAATTTTTAAAATGGCGTTCTAGATCAGATGGGGTAGTATGGGCCTCAATTCTTAGTACTCTGGAGGTGGAAGCAGGAGGATCAGGGGAGATCAAGGCACCCCTCAGCTACAAAAGAGTTTGAGGCCAGGCTGTGTGATGCCCTGCCTTTAACAAGAGAACAGTTTTGTCTGGTGGCTCTGGTTAAAGTGCTGGCCACCAAGCCTGCTGACTCACATTTGTCATCATAACCAAATTGTGGAAGGAGTGAAATGGCTTCTTCTCCTTGTGAGTGATAGGGCTCACAGGAATGCCACCCTCCCTTTGAAATACTAATAGGAAAATAATGTAAATGGGTGTCCCATCTCTAGTCATTGGGCATGCACTCCCCCCATATCAATATAACATGTCTCCATTACTTAGGATCTTATGTTACACTTTTAGATAAAGTTCAGTTTTTCTTCCCTGAAGTTTGCAAATCTTATTAACCTCTGTAATCTTATAGTATTAGTTATTTATTGCTCTTACAGATAAAACTTTATAAAAAGTTTTTAAATACATAAAGAAATACAAATTTTGTTCATTGAATTTTTTCTTTGCCAGTGATTTTCTAATTTTTTTCAAATGTTCACAGTGTTGATTAAAACACAGATAAGTGTTAAGTATAGTTATTGAAGTCATTGTGTCATTGTTGATGGCAAAATGTTAATTTTTTTGAAGGACTAAACTAAAAAGTACACAGAAGGGATTGGAGGTGTCAGGTTGGTGGTAGGGTATGTGATTAGCATACATGAGACTCTGGATTTAATATCTAAAAAACTCCTGTGACTGAATAACTATTCAGTTTGTGGCTTAGCACACACAGAGGTGCTTGTTGAGAAAGGATACTTGAATACTTATAACACTCTTTCTATGGTTATACTTTTCTTTTTTTTTTTTTTTTAAGTTTGTAGATTGTTCTTTTTATCCTTAAATTTCTGAAATTTGATTGTGATTTTTTTTTAATCCCAGTATTGAAGCTTAACTTTCTTTTTTTTTTATTTTTATTTTTTTTATTTTTTATTTTTGATTTATTTATTTATTTTGCATACAGTTTTACAGAAGAGGGCGCCAGACCTCATCATAGATGGTTGTGAGCCACCATGTGGTTTTTCTGGGAATTGAACTCAGACCTCTGGAAAGAACAGTCAGTGCTCTTAACCTCTGAGCCATCTCTCCAGCCCCGAAGCTTAACTTTCTTAGGTGCAGGGAATATTCTTTAATCTTCTTCTCTCCTTTCTATTTTCTGTTTACTTTTTGGTGATAGTCCACCTGTCTTTTCTCTAAGAACCAGTCTTTTTGGTAAGGATGAGTCTGTCAGTGCTCTGGGTACAAAGTGAAGGGGAAGACTAAAGTTCTCAGTCTTCACCTCTTAGTCTGCTAGTGGGTTTAATTATGAGGAAGCCCAGAAGTGACTTTGAGTTGTTCCCTAGAAACACTCTTTTTGTTGTTGTTTTGAGACAAGTTATCTCCATTATGTAGCACTGCTATCCTGGAACTTGTGCTGTAGGCTAGGTTGACCTTGAATTTAGAGATTGCTTGCCTCTGACTCAAGAGCTGGGATTGGAGCCATGCACAGCTACTGCCCTGCTTGAGAGAGACTCTAATAAAATACACTTTTTCTAGGTGTTGTTTAGGTTTTGAAAAATCAGGTAGAAGGACCACAGTGCATCCTTATCTTTTCTAATGAATATGGTAATTATGATGAATGATCATCATTATCAGTTTGTCTGAACTTAGAATCTTGTGGGAGATATACCCTGAGCTTGTCAGTGAGGGAGTTTTCAGAAAGGTTTAACAAGAGATGGAAAGACATACCCTGCATATGGCCAGTGAATAAAAAGGGAAAAGGAAATAAATTGTTGAGTAGATCATTTATCTGTTTTTCTGTTTCATGGCTGTCAAAACTGCTGCCACAGAGTACTATACCCTCAAACTAGGATCCACAAAACACCTTCCTGAGTGCCTTTATTAAGCATTTTGCCACAGCAGCAAGCAAAGCAATGAATCTAAACTGAGCTCCTGTGCAATTACTTATATTTACTCCAATGTTTAGGTAATATATTACTTCAATGATAGTGTGATGTTAATAGTTACTGTTATTTAACATTCTTAAAATTATAGATTGAAAGAAACATTTAATAAAAATTATTGTACTTGCATACATACTTTCAAAATATTTTGGAATTTTAAAGATAAAAATACAGAATAAGTATTATGTATTAAAGATAATATAGTCTTCTCTCACACATAACCAGTTCAAAGTTTTAAGACCAAACTGCAGAAGCTATAATGATCTATACGTTACTCTAAAATTAGTATATCACATGTATTCTGATGTGAACTTGGTGATTGAACCCAGGATCTTGGCATTTGTTAGGTAGGTAAATGTTCTACCCTAAGCCATAGTCCCAGCCTTCATGGAGGTATGTGTTAAGTACATTATTACCTGACCACTTATCTAGTGAAACATAACCCACATTGAGTATTCATTATCTGAAACTGTATCAGTATATGTATGAAAGAGTACTATCATAGCCTTAGTTTATGCTTTATAAATTAAAGAGAAAAGAAGCTAAGTTTTATTTGCTCTTTGCCTTTTACCATATAATCCTCTGCCTAAATATCCTATATATTAGAGGCTAAGAATTGTTCAGTGTGAATTTTTTGACAATATGGTGAGCCATTCTGAGACACTACTCACAGAGGACACAGTTCTATAATAGTCTATTCATTCATCATTCATGCCATTTCTTTTTTTTTTTTTTTTTTTAAACACTTTTTATTTATTTATTTGCCTTGGTGTTTGCCTGGAACTGGAACTACAGACAGTTGTTAGCTGCCATGTGGGTGCTGGGAATCGAACCCGGGTCCTCTGGAAGAGCAGACGGTGCTCTTAACCGCTGAGCCATCTCTCCAGCCCCCATTCATGCCATTTCTATATAAGTTATCTAGTTTCACAAATCCTTTGTATATAATATTGATACAGTTGCTTCTGAAATTACCATAGATTGGATGGAGAGAAATCTTTACCATATATTAGATAGGCAGTGAAGGTTTACAAATAAAATATTTAGTGATAATAAGGCATAAAGAAATTTTTTATTGAAATAATTCTTTGGTTTACTTAAATTTTAACAATTTATTAAAGAGGAGTGTAAATGGTCAGTGTTAATTTTTTTACATTAACATTAAAATATTGGCTGAATATTTGATACTGCTGGGCAGAGAGCATCTTCAACATTTTTTCAGAATTGTTGTTGATATTCTGATAATGTGATTGTCCAGACGGAGAATGACACTTTTGAATAAATACATAATACCAATGGGAAAAATATGTTGAGGGCCTTTTCAAAAATTACTGGAAATTCTGACTTAAACCTCAAGCTAAAGTCATTTTATAACATTCAAGTCAGAAACTCAAACATGTTTTGATACTAGGGTGGGGAGTGTGGTAGAGACAGGGTTTCTCCATGTGTCCTTGGCTGTTCTGGAACTCTGTAGACCATGCTGGCTCTGAATTCACAGAAGCAGGCCAACCAAGGATATGCAGAGAAACCATGTCTCCAAAACCAACCAACCAACCAGTCAATCAATAAATAGAAAAATAATGTAATATAGGTACATATATATGCATTTTAGTTGAGTTTAGTCAATATGAGACTATTTTCCAACATTGCCAGAATCATGTTTTTTAGAGGAAATGATAGTAAAAAATGCCAGAATTAATCCTTGGAATGATTATTTCAATTAAGTGGATCCTTTAAAGGATTTTCTTTCTTTGCTTTAGAAGATGTAGCTAAAGAAATACACAAATTTACGTATTTTAAAACTTGGCAGTGAAGTATATTCTCAATTCCTGGAGTTGGTTTTTGGTTTTGTTGTTCAACATATTAAAGTGACTAAGTAATTGCTGTCTGTGATTTCTGGCTTTGTTCCACCCATTCCAGGTTCTCCATAGTCTTAATGTATAGGCTAATATCATAGTCTGTTCTTGTTGTAGCTAATGGTACCAGTAATATGTTTACTTTACATCTTAGTTCAAGAACTTGACATTAGCCAACCTAGAGAAAAATCAGTTTACTAATACAAAGGATTAATTAAAATATGCTATTTTTATTTCTTCTTGAGAATGTTCCTATTTTGAATAAGGCGGATTTCTTTTCCTTTCTTAAAAAAAAAGTTCTGGCTGTGAATCCTAAAGTCTTATTCTCTCAGATGTAGCCAGTAGTCTGAGAATGTGTATGTCTGAAAAACAGAGACAGCCGTATGCCCAAACTTCTGTTACCAGTGCCTTTTGATATCTGATATGAATTATTTTATTTGAATTTCTGACAGTGGCAAAGGCAGTAACTAACTGTTCACATTTTTAAAAGCTTTCAAAAGCTGGGAATTTATGTAAACTTTTGAGTGGGCACTTTTGAATCAAACTCAGGTCCTCCGGAAGAACAGGCAGTGCTCTTAACCGCTGAACCTGCCTTGTTTCTTCCTATACATTTTAAATGGGTTTAGAATATGGAACTTTGAGCCTTCTGCACACAGAAGCAATAGTGGAAAGGCTGCCTGAACTGGCCTTCCTCTGTAATCAAATTCATGACCACCTTAATTGTTATCATAGAACCTTCATCTCCCACCTGATGGAAGCAGATGGAGAGATTCACAGCTCCGCACTGGGCAGAGCTCCCAGTCTAGTGTAAAGTAGGGAGGAGGAATTATATGAGCAAAGGGGTCAAAATGATGATGGGGAAACCCACAGAGCTACAGACTCTGGGCTATCAGCTGGGGAACCCGCGCATGGGACCAAACTAGATCCTCTTAATGTGGTGTGGGCAGTTTGTGGAGTCTCTGGCTGTCAGACCAGGATTTATCCTAGGTTTATGAACTGGCTGTTTTTGGAACCCACTCAGCCTTGATTGGGGGAGGGAGCTTGATTTTTCCTCAACTTGACATCCAGACTTTGTTAACTCCCCATGGGAAGTCTTATTCTTTCTGAGCAGTGGATGGGAGGTTTGGAGTCGGGGGTGGACTGGGGAGTGAGCAGGACAGGAGGACAGGAGGAGAGGGAGGGGGAACTATGGTTGGTATGTAAAATGAAAAAAAACCTTTCTAAATAAAAGTTAAGAAAATTGTGAATAATACTTAGGAGAAGAAGAAGAAGTTATACATGTGACAAATAAGCATGCGAAACATGTACACTGTAAAGAATTGCAAATTAAATAAAATTAAAAATGGACAGTACTGTATACCTAACCAAGATAACAGCAGCAGATGATGCAGTGATGCAGGACAGCACTTATTCATGCTCTGTAAGTGACCTCTTTGTTATCCCACATTGTATCACTCTTCCATAGGATGCTGTACTAAAGTACTCTCCTGACCTCCTTGGGGTGGGTGAGGGAGGGTGTGAGTTGTAAGAAGGCAGGAGATGAATGGCACTCTTTAATTTTGCTCTGAAGTTGAAGTTCACTATTCTAAGACCTAATGACTATTAAAAAAAGAGATTGCCAATCATGGGTAGGGTCCTGGATTCCACCCACTCATTACTAAAAAGGAGGGATAGCAGAGAAGAAATGATGGAATGAGGAGATGGTTAAAGCTCAGATACCCAGCATCCATAAGTAGTTGGCATGCCTGTAGTCTCAGCTGTTTGAATCCCCAGAAAGAGCTGTTTAGTTTGACTTGATGAATTTGATGTTGTTGTTGTAGTCCAGGTACTTTTTATATACTAGGTAGAGAGCAATCAAGGAAGAACCTTTGCTTACAGCCTACCACACTTTTCCAAAAAGGAAAACATGGAGAGTAAGAAAGACACCTGACATGAGCCTTTGACTGCCACTTGTAAACATACAGATAGGTAATTCTTCACACAGGGTCCTGTGATCAATACCTGTTAACTCTGGGAGGAGTTAAAGCTCTGAACACTCTTGAGCACCAGTGCTTTTCCTATTTGAGACAATAGTTTTATTGTTAGTAAGTGGACATTTTTAAGGACAACATAGTTAGCTGTCTGCAAGTGATATGATCTGAACTTCATGAATACTTAAGAACTACTTGGTATTTTTATGTATTCTCTTTTCATTTTTGACGTGTATCATGGGTTGTTTGCTATGTTGACCATCTCTTTAAAAGTTTTTATCCATCTTAATTTGTTTTCCCTGGTCTGTAGAGTGTATTGAGGCATTATTAAAAAGGAAATGGAAGCTGGAGAGATGGTTCAGTGGTTGAAAACACTGGCTGCCCTTTCTGAAGACCCAGGTTTGATTCTAGCACCATGTAGCAGCTCATAACTGTTTCTGCCTCCAGTTCCAGGAGATATGACATCTTGAACACCCATGCACACAAAATAGAAATAATATTAAAATACAGATATGTTCAGAACTCTTATTTACTCTTCAGTTGTTTCTAGCAGAAAGATGAATTTTCTGTTTAGTTTTTATTGACAATTTGTTTTCCATGAGAGTTAACAATTCTAAATTTCTAAACACATTGACTTTTCTAAAAAAAACTAAAGCCCTATTATGCATCTCCCCATTTTCCTTCCCCCAACACACACATAGCACACGTGCACATACACACATTCACGCACACACACTAAATATGAAGTTCCTGTCATAGACTAGCCCCAAGATCCAGACCTGCCCAAAACTGCTTAGCTCTGTATATCCCTGAGGTCTGGACCAGCAGTCCGAAAGTCCCAAAGAAACACACAGAAGCTTACATTAATTTCATGCTGACCAGTCTATGGCTCAGGCATATAATCTTAACTCTTAAACTAACCTATGATTAGCCAAGTGGCTAGTACCTCTTCTCAGAGCAGCATTCTGGTCTTGTTTCCTCTGTGTCCGACTCTTCTTCTTTCCAGAGTTTTCTTAGTCAGATAGCCCTACCCACACTTTCTATCTGCCTTCTGGCCAATCAGGGTTTTATTAAACCAGTAGGAGGGACAGATATTCAAAATGTACCAGAACATAATCCTACAGCATCATAAATTTCTGAACTTCAGATTTAAACATCTTAAAATGATTTTTTTTTGCAGTCAGTATTTTACCTTCATATATGTTTATGCACCATGGGAGTGCCTGGTACCTTCTGGGGTCAGAAGAGAGCATCAGATTACTTGGAACTGGAATTACAGTGGTTGTGAGTATCACACTTAGATTTTTTAAAAGAGCAGTCAGAAGTCTTAAGGCTGAGTCATCTTTCCAACCCCACTCTGACTGTTTTGGGTGTCTTTCTTTATCCCCTGTCTCATTTTCCTGCAGGCTGGTTTTAACTCGATGTTGTTGTAGAGGCAGGCCTTGAACTCTTAAACCCCTCCCTTCACTGGCCAAGGATTTGAATTATACTGAGCCCTTTCTTTTCACACCACAGTGCCCCCCCTTTTTTAAATTATTTATTATGTATACAGTGTACAGAAGAGGGTACCAGATGTCGTCATAGATGGTTGTGAGCCACCATGTAGTTGCTGGGAATCGAACTCAGGACCTCTGGAAGAACAATCAGTGCTCTTAACTTTTGCACCATCTCTCAAGTTCCCACAGAGTCTTTATATTTTGTTTTTTTAAAGTAGATATTTTTACATGGATTTTCTTCTTGAAAAATTATTTAAGAGGCACATCTCATTAATAGAAACCTTTTAGTAGCACTTAGTCAAATTTTGCTCTCTGTAACTTGCATGCATTGGCTATAGTTTATTTTCCAGGAACTCTTGACTGAGTCTTTTTGATTGAAGAACTTGAAAACCCGATAGAAGCAACTTTTTTTTTTTTTTTTTTTTTTAAGCAAACTCATGTATTAAATAAATGATTACAGGAGATTTCGTTATTTAAAACATGCATTTATGTCTCATGATGTGTGTGTCAAGTTGAGAGGACAGCTCAGCAATAGTTTGTTCTCCTGGCTTGTAGCTTTTGGGCATTGGATACTGGTTGTCAGGATTGGTGAGAAGCACCTTTATTTACTGAACCTTCTAGCACGGGGTTCTCAAAGATTGGAAACCCTTCAGTGGTGGAATGAATGACCCTTTCACAGGGGTCACCTGAGAGTATCTGCACACCAGATGGTTACGTTATGATTCATAACAGTAGCAAAGTTACATTTAAGAAGTAGCAATGCAATAATTGTATGGTTGGGGTTTGTCTTAGTGCTTCTATTGCTGCGATGACACATCATGACCAGAAAGCAAGTTGGAGAGGAAAGGGTTTATTTGGCTTACCTTCCACATTACTGTTCTTCACTGAAGCAAGTCTGGATAGGAACTCAAACACGGCAGGATCCTGGAGGCAGAGGCCATGTAGGAGTGGTACTTTTGGCTTGCTTCACATAGCTTGCTCAAACTGCTTTCTTATAAAACCCAGGACCACCAGCCCAGGGTTGGCACCACCCACCATGGGCTGGGCCCTACTCCATTGATCACTAATTGAAAAAATGCCTTACAGCTGGATCACATGGAGGTGTTTCTTTCTCTCTGATGACTAGTTTATGTCAGGTTGACACACAAAACCAGACAATACAGGAGTCACCACAATATGAGGAACTTTATTACATGGTCACAGCATCAGGAAGGCTGAGAATCACTGATCTAGCAGGTTTTCTATGATGAGGGGGTGGGGGTGAGTAATGAATGATGTGTCCAAGAAGACCAGAAGAGGGTGTCAATTCCCCTGACACTAGTGTTGTAGGCAGTTACATACCACCTGAACTGAATGTTGGGAACTATGGTTGGGACCTTCTATAAGAGCAGTATGGGTTGAAACATCTCTCCAGCTCCTTAAAAGTTTGTTTTATTTTTAAATCTGTGGTGTAGAATAATAAGATGAATTAAAAAATTTCAGTATATTAAAGCATAATGAAAGCTATAGTCGAAACATTCCTAGTTCTTTTAACCATTTAACACAGGATTTTATAGATGAATCTTCACTGTGCAGATCTTTGCTGATATAATATCCTGGGCTCAATTAGTATAGTTTTATTTTCATTTAAAATGTTCTTAGTATGTTATCTTGTTATTTCACATGATTGAAACATATTATCTTTAACATTCACACCAGCCTGAGAGTTAGTGGTAAAGCTGTTGTCTAGCATATGTGAGTCTTAAAGTTCAGTGCCTATTATGGGATGTAGGTGTGGTAGTGTAGATCAAAGAAATTTTGTCTTTTACAGACAAAACTGTAAAAGACAAAACTTCTTAGCTTCATTTTTGCATCAAATTTAATCTTTATGCCTATGCTTAAGTGGATGTTTCAGTTAATATTTGTTGAGTGACTTGCTTTCTAATCCTTTTTTGCATCTGAAGCTGCCTAACAGGTTTGATCACCTCTTGTTCTAATGTGAGCCTGTGGGGGTGGGGTATTGCCCCATACTTAAGTAGTAGTCTTTTGGAACCTAAGCAGAACATTTGTTACTGATGTTAAATTTAATTATACAAGAGTAGTTTCAGATAGTGTTCAGCTTAAGATGACTGTCTACTTTTTCTTAACTTTATAGCAATGTCAAAGCGATATTATGTGGAAACTATACTTTGAATTTTGTTTTTTTTCTTTGTGGCTAGGGATATATGTGGAAGAGTATTTCTGGGATCCTAGGCAGTAGTAACAAGCAGCAGCTCTGTGTCAGCCAGGAAGTCCAGTGAGTGAAGAGCCCAATACTCCACAGAGATGGCTTGCCACTTATTAGTTTAGATAACCAAAATATCAGTATAAAAAAGTTTTTATTAGAATATTTTGCCCAGCTTATACATATTTCTTATTGCATTTAAGAAGCATCAAGCGTCTGGGAATGGTATGGTGCATACCTTTCACCCCAGCATTGAAGGCAGGCAAGTCTTTGTGTGTTTAGGACATCCTGATCTCAGGACAGCCAGAGCCATACTGTGAGACCTTGTCTCAAAAAAGAGTAAGTGGCTTTGGAGTCCTACAGCATCACTGTAAGTTGTAATTTAGATAGATCCCATGAAAAACCAAATAGCAATAAATCTTACTTTTAGTCATTTGGAAACTGGCTTTATTGATGCTAAGAGTATTATTAACAATTAGTAAATTAATATAAAGTACATATGATTAACACAAATTACAATGTTAAGTGTATTTTTATTTATTATGTGTAGTTGGGTTTTACTTGCTTGTGTGTCTGTGTAAGGATGCCAGGGCCTCTGGAACTGGAGTTACAGACAATTGTGAACTGCCATGTAGGTGCTGAGAATTGAACCCAGATCCTTTGGAAGAGCAGCCAGTGCTCTTAACCATTGAGCCATCTCTCAAGGCCCAATACTTTAGTCTTAAATTTAGTTAAAATTTTGTTCAGGTGACTGAAGAATGTGGAAAACTGTTGCTGCTGTTTATAATACATAATATACTGCTTTCATTAAAATTATATACACAGATAAGTAAATGTTTTATATATGTATATAATTTGAAAACTAATGCTGTCAACTTTGGGGAAATGTATCTTAGTTTATCACGTTGAATTGGCAATGTATAAAAAATGAAGTCATTGATCTAAAAACAGTAATCATAAAGTTTTTCATCTGCACAGTAGTAATATACTGTTAAATATGTAAGGTCTATTCTCTGTGAGGTTGATACAGAAACTAATAAAGTAGTTCCTAAATATCAAAAACATCAGCAATAAATATTTGAGGACATAGCAATTCTGAGGACAACTTGGGATGCATAAGGATTTGTCATATTTAGCCCTGTCCCACCTCCCTAAAAAGGTCTAGAGATGTTGCTTAGTGGTAGAGTTGAATACTTAGTGGACTGGAAGCCCATGCAAATCCTTAGCAAAGCAAAGCAAAAAAAAAAAAAAAATATGTTAAGTGAAAAAATATTTTTAATATTTATATTTATTTTATGTGAATTGGTGTTTTGCCTTTATGTATAACTGTGTAAGGGTGTCAGATCTTAGAATTACAGTTGTTAGCTGCCATGGGGATGCTGGGAATCGAACTCAGGTCCTCCAGAAGAACAGTCAGTGCTCTTAACAGCTGAGCCATCTCTCCAGCTCCAAGTAAAAAAAAAAATCGTACAGAGAAAGATAAATACTATTTTTCCCTTTATGTGGAATTTATGTTGTTGAACTCATATAAACTGAGCAAAGGGCTTGGAGAGATGGCTCTGCAGCTGTAAACTCTTCCTATCCTTGCTAAAGGACCTGTGTTCAATTCTCAGCACCCACCCATATTGGGTAGTTTATAGCTTCCAGTAACTCCAATTCATGGGGATCTGATGCCCTCTTCTGGCTTCTTGGGGCACTTACATACATACATGTGGTATACCCCCCACTTTCTCCCTCCCACACACATAAATTCAACAACAACTAAAGAAACAGTATAAAGTGGTGTTTCCCAGGGAACAGAAGTAGACAGATCTTAGTCAAAAAGTTTAGACTTGGGGACTGGAAAGATGGCTCAGAGGTTAAGAGCACTGGCTGCTCTTCTGTCCGGAGTTCAATTCCCAGCAACCACATGGTAGTTCGCAACCATCTACAATGAGATCTGGTGCCTCCTTCTGGCCAGCAGGCATACATGCAGGCAGAACACTCGATTAATTTGAGTAAGTTGTGACAATCAAGTGTATAGCCTGATGACTATTGTTAATACTATTATGTATATTTGAAATTTTCTAAGAGAAGTAGACTTAAATTTTCCTCAGCATACACAAAAAGTAATTAGGTAAAGTGATAGATGTTTAACCAGTCTGGTTGTGGCAGTCACTTTACAGTATGTGAAGTCATCACATTATACACCTTAAATCTATAAAATTAATACCAATTAGGTTTCCGTAAAGTTGAAAAAATCAAAAGGAAAAAATGTGCTGCATTTGTTGATACAAGATTAAACATTATAGTTTTAGGGTTTCTTCTCCTTTGGCCACACAGTCTTGAGCCAGCTTATTCCGGGTTCATAGTTCATGTGACCTGAGAAATGTTTTTTGTAGCTTCACAGGCAGTTTAAATCATCCCTGAAATCTTTTCTTGAATGATTAACTACATTTCTGGCTATTCAAGTCTTTTCTTTAAAAACTTCCTCTTTGGTCGTCCTCTTTGTTCCAGTTTGGATGCATAGAAAATAGGGATCAGAGATGATTAAATCCTCATCTATTTGAAGCTTTAAGGGGAAACTACCTTTGTGTTCATAGTGTTTACAAATTGGTTTTAGGTTTTCTCATGCTATGTAATTTGGGGAAGAAGTATTGCCACTTCTCCAACCTACTGTTTTAGGAAGGAGGAAGATCTCTCTCTCTCTAAGATGGCATTTTCAGAGTTTCTCCTTTTGCGTTCACACTTGTTAAAGGATCCCTTCATGGGTCACAGCTTCACACTGACAATGGCTTGCTTTCTAATGTGTGCTTATTGGTAAGGTATTTAAAGATTTTTGTGCTTACTAAGGAAGTAATTAACTGAGCAAAGTAACATCTGCCAAGAGAGTGTCTTTTAAATCCTGGACTCTGCTGGCCTGCCCTGAGATGGACTCTAGGCTAAGTGTTCTTAACTAATAAAACTTACAAAACTTAAGTTAAAAAAAAAAAATTAGTTGCAAGGTGATACCTTCTCTATTAAAGGAGGGGGGCTTGTGAACTCCCTAAAATTGTGGCTCAAAATGCCAACTGTTATACATTCCTAGGAAAACATTTATCAAATGCTCAAAGGGTTGGTGTTGTCAAATATTAGGTACCTGTGCCTCACTCTCAGGTTATGTGTCTGTAAGTCTATCACCTGCCCACGAATTTGCATTTTTAACGATTAGTAGTACTTCAATATGATCAATGCTACTAGACAGGAGGACTGTTTTGTAAAACAACTATTCTAGGCCTTGGCTAATGGTATGATTTATTTCAGCATTAAGTTCTGGATGTTTATTAGTAGCAGTAATAAATAGAAACACAACTCAGTCTAATTGTCACTGTATGAAGTTAAAGAAAACTTACTTTTGCAGAAAGCCCATAAGCAGTTTTTAAAATTGATCCTACTAAAACACTTAAGCTTCATGAAGAATTATTTCTACATATTGTTTTGCTTCACTGTAGAAAAAAAAAAATGCTTATTTCCTGCCTTATAAGCTTCAGGCCATGGGTTGGACCCCAACCTCAGCAAATGGAAAGGGAGATGGAGATGGAAGCAACACTTACGTTTTTGAGACCAATATAAGCAATATAGAAAATAACCCTTTAGAGTGTTAGTGTGTGTGTGTGTGTGTGTGTGTGTGTGTGTCTGTCTGTCTGTCTGTCTGTCTGTCTGTCTGTCTGGTCTGTGGGTGTAAAATCCTCGGATGATTCATTTTTTACACTAAAGTTTGTAAATTTAAAATAATGTTCATGTTTACATGACAAACAACTGTATAAAATTAAAATTTGGCCTAATGAAAGATAATGTTGAAAATCTCTGAGATAAATAAATCTAAGAAACCAGGTGGTCAAGTGTTAATGTAGGAAGCTTTAAATTCTTATAAAAAAGACAATGGTTAAAAAGGTATGAAGTACTCTAAATACACAAGAATCCTAACGTTTTTGCTCGGTCTGTGTAACAGACCATCTGAAACTTTGAAGAAAACTAGGGCTATGGGATAAGTCTTTATTATAATCTCCGAAATATTTAATTGTAAAAATTTTCTCATTCACACAGAAATAAATTGTATGAGTAATTAATCTTTAATAGTTAGCTCTGGGAACTTACTTATTTAATATCTTTACACTTGAAAGTGCTTTGGAAGCCAGACATGGTAGTTCATGCCTGTAATTCTAGGACATGCAAGGCCATTTATTTTAGATTAACTTCACTTTGTTCTGATTTTATAATTGTTACCATTTTAAAAAATAATTTGTCCAGGCTGTGTATGTCTTTAATCTCAGCACTTGGGAGACAGAGACAAGTGGATCTTTGTGACTTTGAGATCAGCCTGATCTACAGAGTGAGTTCTAGGACAGCTAGGGCTGTTACGCAAAGAAACTCTGTTTCCAACTCCTCTGCTCACCCCCAAAATTATTTGAATTTTATGCATATTGGTCTTTTTGCCTACATGTATGTCTGTGTGAGGGTGTTGGATCCTCTGAACATGAGTTATATACAGTTGTAGGCTGCAATGGGGATACTGGGAATTGAACCCAGGTCTTTTTAACTACTAAGTCATCTTATCAACCCCTTAATTATAATTATTTTAAAATATGCTTTACATATATGGTTATGTTGCTTTGTGTAGATTTCTTATCCTCAGAAATTATAATTGGTTTTTCATCACTAAGAGATAAAAGATCTGGGTCATGGAGATTCCATCCTGCAAACTTTCCATGTGGTTTTATGTCTTTTACTTGAAACAGCCTTTATTTAGTCTTTATTTATTAATACATTTTGAAATAAGATTATGCTACTTTGTGTTCTGCTACCAATGTAATACATGAACATGTACCAGTCTTTCCTGCTTATTTGTAGTGGTGTTTTTGAAAAGTTTGCTTTGATAGTGGTTTCTGTACTCTTAATACATTTAGTAATGTGAGGAAGATAATAGAAGAATCTTAAAATATTACAACTTCCCATTTGCACAAAAGTGGGATTTTTATTTAGTGACAAATTTGATAAATTGTTATCTAGATCTTTTTGTCTTTTCTTTTTAATTTGAATTTTGAGATGGTATCTTTCAGTGTAGCCCTGACTGGTCTAGAACTCACTATGTAGGCTGGGCTAGTCTCAAACTGAAGAGATCTGCCTGCCTTTTCCTCCAAGTACTAGATTTAAATCATGGAGTGACCACACCCCACCTTTATATGATTATTAATAATTTTAAAATTTGATTTGTTTCTTTCTGCCTCATTCACATACATTTATTGGCTTTCTGTTCTCAGACCTTCTGAATTTTTTCCACATGAGTTTCTGGAAATTTGAGATTCTATTAACGTATACTTTAGCTAGATTTGTGAAATATAAATTGTAGGACATAGGTTTGTTTGTTTGTTTGTTTGAGACAGGGTCTCACTCTGTAGTGTTGGCTGGCCTGGAATTTGATATGTAGACCAGACTGGCCTGGAACTCTTAGCGATCCACTTTCCTTTGCCTCTCATGTGCTGGAATTAAAGGTATATTTCATCTTGTTCTCAAGCTTTTCTTTATTAAATTTAGAGGTTAATCTTTGTTCCATTTGTTATGGTTTATTTTTTTCAGACAGGGTTCCACTGTAGTCCAGTCTGGCCTGGAATCATACATATATATGAACTCAGCATTCCAGTACTGGGATGTTCACAGGCATCTGCTCCCATTCCCAGCCCTTATCATTTGTTAGCTTGAAGATAATTATAAGATGGATGAAGGATACACATGCCAGATTAACACTACTGGTAGTCAGTACCTGTGAAACTATCATCAAGCCCATAGTGCATTTGTTTGCCCTTTGCAGGTTGTGTTGATAAAAAATTTGTTAAAGTCAGGCTTTCAGTATCTTAGTATCATATTTCTTCATTTAAAGTCCAGAGGTTAAAGTTTAATACAACAGATGGAAGAATACTTTGCTCTCTGCCACTCCATGGCAGCAATCATGAAAACAATCTAGTTATTTCATACTATTTTACAATGTAAAAGTCCTAGTACATCTTTAGAGTCTAGGATTCTTATTGCCACAGCCTGCAGAGTTATAGCGACAGGAAATTAGTAAAGATGCACTATTTATCAGCAGGCAGGAGGACGAATCAGAGTAATTCTGAAAAAGAAGTCAAGAAAGCCTGAAAGGGGCTGGGTTCAGTGGGAAATTAGGAAGTACTAAGGTTCGATTTTCCAGTTCTTGAAGAGAAACAAAAATCTAGAAGAAAAAGACTTTTTTAAAAAAAAAAAAATTTACAAATTCAGCTGAAATAGAGAATTTCAAAATGTTGTTAGTGTAAACCTTTGACAATATATCTGCAAAATGCGGTTATCAAAGATACAATGAGAATGAGAGAGGGATACCTATTCTTCAAGTTAATTTTTAACAGTTAAAATTATATATTAAAATCATTAATGTTGTGCCTCCCCAAAATACCATAAATTGTTCTAGGAAAATAGCTTGTTTTTAATTCACCTTTTTAGCTCCAGAGCCAAGCACACAAAACCCCACATAGATTGCTTGACTGAATGCTGCTGTTACTTAAGGGAGAGGGTGAGGTGAACTGTTGTTTGGTTTTTTTTAAATCTGTGTGTGTTCACATGCATGTGTATATAGAGGTCTTGGGTTGATGTAGGAAGCCTTTCTTGATTGCTTTTCTGCCTTATTCTTTGAATCAGGGTTTCAGTCAAAGTCAGAGCTTTGCCAATATGGCTAGTTAGACTTCTCTGAGAATCCCATCTCCAATAAATTACAGGGGAACCGCTATGCCCTCTTGCCCTTTTCTTGATTTGTAGAGAATTGAATTCAGTATCTTTTGCTTTTGTAACAAGTTTTTAAATAGCTGAGGTAAATCCCCTACTAGACAGAGAAAGTTAGAAGATGAGTTTGCATCTTCTAGAAATGTATAGAGCTCACTCAGTCTAAAAGCACAAAGCTATGCTCTGCAGCCTTTGCATTGTGTGTAGGATCTGTATGCATTGAATAATGAAATAATAGCCTTTGGGTATTATACTACAGGAATTTTAAATATTTTCATAGTCAATATAGAAAAAAGTAAGCCACACTGAAAAGTATTTGCCAGAATATCTAGTTGAGGTCATCGGTGACTGATTGTTCACCTTCCTCCCCTCCTCCATTAGTGTCCTTGTTTGTTTGGTGTTTTTTGTTTGTTTGCTTTAGAGAAAGGGTCTCACTATGTAGCTCCCTGTTTGAGAACTCACTGTGTAGACCAGGCTAGCCTTGAGCTCAGAGATGTACTTGTCTCCACCTTCTGCTAGTGTTACCTTTTAAAATAGTCTGTAATACTAGGCCACTGACCACAGCCGAGGTTTATTTTCTAGTGTTCTCCCTTTGATTCTCATCCTGACAAAAGTATTTGTTGGTTGTTTTTGGAGTTTTGCTGGTATTCATTGTTGGAGAAATTCTGAATATTTCACTCTTCCAAGGGTATAAATGTGTAGGATTTACTTTTATGGGCCAAACTAAAATGCTCATTTAACCCTTAATTGCATTTACAGCCATCTTACATTAATGGAAGGACCAAATTTTCTTTGGAAAGCCAGTGTTGCCTTCCCCTGTTTACTTTCTCACCTCTGTTGATTTATTCAGCTTGTAACCTGGAAACCAGCTAAAAGGGAAGGAAGTCAGAGATGTGTATTTCTGGGCTGTAACTGGAGTAGTTTCCTCTTTCTCTCTGGGCTTCAGCAGCTTGAAAAGGCTTCTTATCCTTCACTAGAGGGCAGGGTGGGGGTTGATGAGTTTCTTACTTTCTCTGCTTGTTTTGAGTTTCCCATTCCTGATAAAGATTAGAGAATCAAGGAGACTTGTTAAGACCTAGCAACTTTCTGTATCATCCCTTAACTGGGTTTTGGTTTTTAGAGACAGGGTTTCTTCATGTAGGCCCTGACAGTCCTGGAACTCTCCCTGTAGATAAGGCTGGCCTCAAACTCAGAGACTGGCTTGCCTTGGCCTACTGAGTGCTGGGACTAAAGGTGTGGCGCCACCACGATTGGCTACTTCACTGTTTTTATGTGTGTTAGAAATTTGTTAATGTATTTATAAACATGTTAAATGCCAGTTCAACATTTAAAAGTATCCTGTTTCATGTCACCTGCTGCTTGTGTCTTTGTGAATCTGTTTTGCATTGAGAATTGTCTAGCTAAATTCTCTATAGACACCATTCTACTTTATTTTAGTGTTTATATAGTTTGAAATATGTTTAAGATGACTTATTGTTTCAGTAATGATGTTAGTTATTTTGATTTTATCTTAAAGATAAAATGACTGGCGGTTGGGTTGATCCTGTGGTTCTTTGTGCTGTTGCTTCTGTTGGAGTCTGATAGTGTTTGAGCAGCATTTGAAAAGTCTGCTGCATATATAATCAAACCTGACTATATAGTGTGTTATTAAAAGATTAATCCTGTGAAAAACTAAACTTAGACTACTATGTGTTGTTAACTGTATGGTAAAGGTACTTAAAATTTGGATATTTAAGTCTTTAGCTATATGAAACATTTGGTGACTGTTCTGTTTGGAATGCAGAAAGAGATTGCCATATGTGTCCATTGGTTGTCCTATGTAACATATGTGACCTGTTTTTCCCTTCCTAAGTGTATTCTATAACAGGAATGAGTTATTAGGGTAACATATTGTGATTTTTAATTTTCACTTGACAGCATTATTTAAAATATTTTATGCTAAAGTAACATTTTAGTACTGTGTGTTGCCTGTAAATTAGAACATTTTTTTTTTAGCACCACCCATGCTCTATAAAATAAAACCATTTTTATTCCCATTCTTAGAATAATCATTGCTTATCACTTCATCCTCACTCCATGCCCATTTTTGGTTTTAAGAATAATGTTTCAATCTAGCCCAGGGTGTCTCTAAGTTTATGCTAGTCCTCCTGTACCAATCTCACAGTTTTGAGCCACCACATCTAGTAAAGCTTTATTTTCACAATTTTATTGCATGTGTTTTTAGGAAGTATGTTTCTTTATGTGTTTAAATGGAACTGAAAACATTTCAGGAAAGTATTAACACAAGTCTGTCTGTGTCAGGAGCTAGTATTTTTTTATGTTGTAAAGATTTAAAATTTAATTATACTGACATATGAGTAGATTTGACCTTGTGTTTAGCACTGAGCCACATGATGTTTTGCATCTCTGGCTCTTAGGTTGTGAGCAGCAGAAGTTAATGTTTCAGAATCACATCAGTTTATAAAATGAGAAAATACTGTCTTGGTGTAGAAACAAAGGAGCAGCAATACATGTAATTTTAAGTCCTTTAGCACTTTTATTAAAAATTGAAAAGCAGGGAATTGTAATATTAACCAATGGAACCAAAGTGTCATTTCATTATAATCAGTGTGGATTTATGATATATTCTAGCATACATCTCTCTCTCTCTCTCTCTCTCTCTCTCTCTCTCTCTTTTAACAGAACACATCTCACTACATTTTGATGCTCCATAGCCACACACTTACTTCACTGAAATTGTACAGCATGATCGTAGAGTTATGAGCCAGCTTTCCCTTTGAATGGGTTGCTTCTAAGATGGTTGTTCATATCATTTTTTTAAAATTTTATTAGACTCACTTGCTTATTTTGTAAGATTTTTATTCTGTTTTGTTTTCTTGAGACAGTGATCTGCCTCTTGCTGGCTGGCCTTGAAGTCACAGTAGTCTCCTCAATCCCCAAGTCTGTTACTACAGGCCTGCACCACCACATTGAGGTCTTTCCTCCCTTTCTTGTTTTGTTTTTGGAGAGGCAGGGTCTTAGGTCAGGCTTTCCTTAAACCCCTAGGTAGCTGAAGATGACCCAGAACTCCTCGTCATTGTATTTCAACTTTTCAAGGAAGGGAATGAACCATGACACTCAGCTTCACAATTTTTAGAATTGACTTTCCTCTTGAAGTTTTTTTTTTAACATTTTAAGATATAACAGGTTTTTTATTTTTGTGATTATAATTAACAATATTTCTCTTTTCCCCTTTCTTTCTACAAACCCTTTTATATTTCATCCATAATCTACATCTTATTGCTGTATTTCTGATTCATGGCTTCTTTTTATTGATTGTACTGCATAAATGTATATGTACATAGTATATATACACATATATTCCTGAGTATAGTCTGCTCAGACTATATAATGCTATATAGCAAGATAGTTTTTGAAGGCTCAAATCACAGTTTTTAAAAATAGCTTAAGAATACTCTTTATATTTGCCATCTTGATAGTACATATTTTTTTAGTTTTATTTGCTTTCTCACATTGATAATTCTGGAAAACAAAAACTTTGTGTTTACTTTATGAAGGAGACAGTAAACTGGAGCTCTTCGTCTAGCCACTAGTCTGTCTTTGTCTGTTGTTAAAATTATGAGCCAGTCTCTATGGCCGCAGCCAAATGAGTAATCACCAGTAATGTGACTCGTGCTGGAAGTGACTCCATCAGCACCTGTGACGGGGGATTAGTTACAGTTTACAGAGCACCGCCTCTTCCCTTCTCTCAGTGTGCCCTAAGCCAAGTACTCGTTCTCATTTGGGTGTCTGTGCTGCTGGAAGAGACTGCAGTGTGTTTCCATGCAGACAGTACAGTGGGAAAGCTTCCTCTAGCTAATGGATGGCTGTTCTCTTTATTTGGAGTATCTTACTGGTTATGTAAGCGACCTCGGGAGAAATTATCCTGACCCAGATCGGAGGATGCAGTAGTGCTTCAGTTGCAGGATTTCTTCGTCGTTAACACCACAGTGCTGATGACAAAGAGCAAGTTGTAATCCTCATCACTGCCAGGGCTGAGCCAGGCAGACAGAAAATCGTCATTTGGTCATTTGCTGCTCTGAGGCTTGAGGCTTGTTAGGTTACAGCCAGCCTCTGCTTCGTTTTGTGGTCTTGGCTTTTCTTCCTATACAATGACGGCACTGCAAGTGAGCTCGGAAATGCCTGGTTTGAAAGCCATTTGTCTGTGATTGTTTCTGAAGACTAAAGAAGTATTTATGCTTGATTAAAAAAATACTGCTCAAGCACAGAATGAAATGTCAGCTATATTTACTGACCTTTAAAGCCTTGGCTTGGATTGCTGAGATTTAAAGATACTTTAAAATTCTCAAGACTAAGTACGGTTTGTATTTTTTGCTTCCTTTTTCTTTTGTCTTTATTACATTTGGTTTTGCCTCTTAGCCTTAGGAATTGAGGTCATTGCCTTTTATAGTTCTAGGCTCAGCATTCTTAGTTTAAGATTTCTAAAGCTATTTAGAAAGAGGTTTACTGTGCTGCCGATAATTTAGTAACAGTAAAAAATAATTTAAAAACTTGAGTTTAATTGTTTCGTGTTAATTTGGGCAAACGTTTAAATATGACAGTGCTTTAAGGGAAATAGTAATTTTTTGGGGACGGTTTTTGTGCTTTTTTTTTGGGTGGCGGTGTTATATATTGCCTTCCCCACCTCCAGCTCGTTCCCTAACACTATCTGTTTTCAGTAGACCGGCTTGGGTGGGAATTCGGACTTTGTTCTTTCAAGTAGCTCTAGTCCCTTTTTTTTTTTTTTTAAAGGCCAAATAAACCCTGACTTACAGAATGTGGCCTAGATCATTTTTAGTTTCAGTATTTTCCTTTGTTGGGATTTAGACATGTATTTTTGTAGTTAATGAGCTTGATTTTCTTTTTTTTTTAAACGTGAAAAAAGAAATTGTTAAATGTTAACCGGAGATTGTTAGAAACTCTGACTGCAGACATAAACCCCATGAATTTCCTGTTAAGTACTAGATGGTGAGCTTTACCGTGTTTTGTCTGAGCGGCTGAGTTGTATTTGAGAACTGTAGATGATTTATTTAAAAATATTTTTTGGGGAGTGCTCATCTGTTCGACTCTTCCTCATGTGAATGGAATGTGGTGCAGCATGGAGCCCCAAACAGGATACAGTTGTTCGAGCAAACATTCCTCCTATAGCATGGTACGCCTTTCTAGAAATATAGGCTCTCCACAGGGATCTTTTTTTTCTTTCTAACTTTAGAATATTTTTAAAGTTTGAATAACAGTAACAGATGACATTAAGAGAACTCTTAATCCACTAATAAAATGGAAAAAAAAATGTTTTGTTTCACCTAAATGTTCAGTTTTAAGTTAGTGTCTTTCATTTGGGTTTTTGAAGATTTAAGTTCTTTGTGATTAAGGCCATATTCTACTGGGCTTGCTTCCCCTTAGGCTGAGGAAGTTCCTCATAGAATGTCTTTAGAGTCTTGAATTAGTTATGCATGAGTTCTAGTTTCTGCACATTCCAGTGTACCTACAGCAGAGAAACTTTTACTATGGATTTATTACAAAATCCGCTTCCATTTTAATATGAACATGATTAATTTTTGTTGTGTGTTAGATACAGAAATTTAATTTTTGATTTGTCACTTTAAAAATCATAGTATATTTTAACTGTACTTTTATTTTTTAAATAAAGTAAGCTTTACACTGGCACGGTTGGTAATTTAATATATTTTAATGTTTCTGTAAAGTGCACTATAAAATGCCTCTATTTGTTGAGAGTATATTTGTATTTTAAATGTAATTGTATATAGTATCACTTGTAAATCAGCCTTTTTATTTATTTGTTATGTATTATTTGACACCCACATTTTACCGAAGGCTTTCAGGTAAATACCTTAAAATTTGAGGAATTATTTTACTTAGAAATTAAGCACCTTTCCAAATTAACTGAAAGTAATTTAAATCATGTTAACTTGCTGAATTTTACCTCTAACCCTGTGGTCCACTTTGAAAAGGTGAGCTCTCAGGAGTGTTTTGATATTATAAAATGACTGGGTCTCAGGAAATGCAAAACACCTGTATTAATTTGTGTAAGAAAGAGGTACTTAGGACTCAGCTTATTTGTGTCAAATCCTACTAAATTAAATTGTGTTTTTAGCCACTTAGATAATAATCCTGTATATCATTTTTGTTAACTTTTATTCCTTGGCTTGAAGTGTTTGGAAAAGATAGTGTTAATGTCCAAAGATTGAAAGTCCTCTTGAGAAGGAGCCAGTGTTCTTTCATTTACTAAAGCTAAACTAATAGAAGTCTAACATGAAACATTTCCTTTGTAGAAAGAAGGTAAATTACTAGCTCTTCATATTATTTCATATAATCAGATAACATAAACTTTTAAAAAATAGAGTGAATTCTCCTATGAATAATGATAGATTTTTATGAAATACTGATTTTAGGAAGCTAGGCAGTGATAGATATCCAAGTAATGTGGGAATTTTCTATTTTGAAAATTAATTTCCCACACAAAATATTTTGATAAATATCTAGGACTTGAAAGGCTAGGCTGGAACATAGTAGAAAGTTATTGTAATTAGATTTAATTATCACAGATATTAAAAATAAGTGCAGTATGCAAGAGAGGAGTTTTGTTTATTTGTATGTTTTTTGGTTCTAGAGGTTTTCTTGTGCATGCTAGTAAACTAGCACGTTACCCTTGTTCCAAAAGTTTTCAGTATTTCAATAAAAGAAAATGTTATTTTCTCAAGTTCATTGTAAGGTAAAATAGAGTAGAAATGAGGTATGTTTAAAATGCCTGTTTATTCTCATATACTTATCAAAAAGGTTATAAATTGCATGGAATCCACTTCAGACCTGTAATGATGAAAATTTGTGTGTGTGTGTGTTTAGAAGTGCAGTTGGTTAATTGCATTTTTCAGATTTTTGATTCTTTTATAGGAAAGCCACAGTTTTTTTAAAGTAGTATATGAATACATTTCATTTTTATTGAAGCTGACTCTACTAAGAATGAGAATGTGGTGATAGTCATTTAGGAAAACAAACATGGGTCTTTATTTCCTTCCTCTAACTTCCCACCTCCCTTACAGCAGTGTGGGCTCAGACTCACTTTTTTTTTTCTTCCTTCTTTATTTTGTATTTATCAAAAAAAAAAAAAACCACAGTAAAAAGAATTTAAAATGTGGAAGAGTTAACAATAGCTATACAGAGGATAAGAGTCATAAGCATGGCTTATCAAGGGTGGAAATACAAATAAGATTGCTACACCTATATTTTCTTTGTGTTCATCTTTCCCTCTGAATTTTTTTTTCCATCCCTGTATATCCTTATTCAAGGTCTCTTCCCCCTCCCACCACATCTGGTCATTTTTCTTCTCTGCAACTCCCCATCCCCTCCCTGGGCAGGGAGCAGACAGTCCTATGGTCCCACTGACCCAATAATGCTTAGATCAGTCAGACTCACTTTTAACAGTGTCAGAGACAGGAGACTTTGCTCCTGGTAGACTGTAATCTTTCTTACTGAGCTCTTCCTGCTGCCCTCTGCTCTCACTGAATTAAATGGATCTGTATTTGTTCTTGGAGCAAGGCAGGGGTGGGGTTAGATCAAATACTTCCTGCTCAGCATTAAAATTAGATGATAACTTCTTTCTTGAAGGTTAGAGAAAAGAAGATAAATATGTTTGACTTCAGAAACAGCTTTATTTTTAGTGTTAAGCGGGAACATATAGACATATTTGGTAGTCTCTTTTCAAGAATATACAACAGCTTAATACAGTGTAATTTTTAGCTGATTTGTTATGGTTGTATTTATTTCCTTTTTAGTGAATGCAAAATGTCTTATGGTTTGAATAAAAGCATTGAATTATATACAATTGTGACAATATGTACTCTTTGTACCACACTTTGAGGATAAAACCAGAAAGTAACCATTAAATTTTTATTTTTTTTTTTACAGACCTTCAAACCATTGGTTGAAAATAGTATACCTAGTTCGATCACTGCAGTAGAATTCCTTATAGATAAGCAACTGGATTTTTTAACAGAAGATAGTGCCTTTCAGCCATACCAGGTAAGAAATTGTACACAACTTTCAAAAGTTACTTGTTGATTAAACTTCATTCATACTTAAATATTCTTAAACATTGTTTTATTTAACATTATCATAATACAAAGAAGCAAGTACATTCAATATAATTTGATTATAATATAACTTATTAATATGTGCTGAGACCTTCCTGTGAATCAGGAAGGTTCTTGCTGTTGTTAGGATTACAGGAGTGAATGTCTTAGACATTCTGAATGTTAGAAAAGAACTGGCTAGACATTGTTATTACTTCTGTTCATCTCCAATTATCTAAAGGTGTCAAAGGCTGGGTCTATAAATGTATTTCAAATTAGTATTTAATATGTATATATGTCTTTTTTTGTTATCTTTCTTTTATTATTTGTTTGGTTTTGTATTTGGAATCAAACCCAGGGCTATTATCAGGGCTGTGATCACTTGCTTTCCCATTGAACCATACCACCAGCTTTTTTTTTTTTTTTTTTAAGTTGTTATAACTTTTTAAAATTTACAAAATTTTAAGTTATTATGACTGAATGATTTCATAGCTTAAGCAAATGCATTTCTAGGAAATATGGTTCCTGGTAGATAATTAGATTTAAATTATGTGAGGAAACTCATCACAAGTATTAACTATTTGATACATAGCTATAACCCTGCCATTTAGGAGGCTGAAATATCAGTATCTCTTCCCGAGACAGGCTGGACAACATAGGAAAACTGTCTGAGAAAGCAGAAAAAGGTATATTGGGGATTAGCAGTGGTTGTGGAGAGATGGCTAAGAGCACCTGGGGCTCTTGCCTAGGACAGGAGTCCCCAGCACCTACATCAAGCTGGTCACAAATACCTGTAACTCCAGCTCTAGGGAATCTGATGCCCTCTTCTGACCTTTGCTGGTGTAAGCACATGGAATAGTTTACACAGAGACATGCACATACAAAGACAGGTAAAAGAATAATCTCATTATTTAAAATTTTTAAATTAAAAATGCAGTTTTATAATTGGACTTTAGCGTCAGTATTTTGAATATACATTCATTTGTTGCAAATACTTTTAAAATGAAATGTTTTAAATAGTATAACTGCATCAAACAAAAAATGAGGGAAATGCATTGCTCTCTCCCACCCCCCCCCCCCCCCCCCCCCCC
>PVIH01000344.1:0-120568 GCA_004025045.1 Sigmodon hispidus | reverse complement strand
GATAACAGGAAAATACTGTTTTCTAATTTGAATTTACTTTTGTCTTTTATTGTTATTTCCTTTTCTTTTTTACATAGTGTAAAAAAAGTTCATTATTTTGTTGATTGGTACTGTTATCTTTAATTTTTGGCTTACATTTATGCCTAAAATATACAGCAAATCCCATTACTTATAGAGGTGTTGGAACTTTTCCCTGCATTTTATTTTTCTTTTGTACATGATATTTATTTACTGTAGGCCTTATCATTTGTTTCATTTCTGAAGTCATTTAAATGTGTATAAAGGTGAGATAAATTCCACTTCATAGTGTTTTCCTCTGTGGAAATTTAACTACTTTAAAAGTCAGGTCTCAGTGGCTTAACTGCAACATGCTTGTGTTGCAGAGTGGGCCAGCGCTGGGTGGGTTGCCCTGCCCTACCCTGCTCCCCCAACATTTAGATACTTCTTTCAGATTTTTTGGTCATTTTCTTTTAAATAACAGAAGCACAGGATCTAACATTTTATGTGGTTTGTTGAATTGTGTGATTGTGCTTGTTCAAAACTGACTTAGACTACTTTTCTAGTCAGGTAAATCAACCTTTGGCCTAGATTTTCTATCTCTTGAGAAGTGAGATGATTCACTGAAGTGTTACCCCTTATTTGACATTTAATAATTTATTTCCAAAAACCAGATTTCAACCCAAGAGCAGTTGACTTTTTAGGATTTGTTAGTTTTGTAAGAAAGTGATTATCTATAATAAGCAAGTGTTTTTTTTTTTTTTTTTTTTTTTTTTTTATTTCTTGAGACAGGATTAACTTTATACCCAGACTGTTTTACAACCTGTGAACCTCATGTTTTAGCCTCTCTACTGCTAAAGGCTGTGTGCAACCTCACCTGATTACAATTTTTTTATATTTAGTTCAGTTTTTAAAATCTTAATTAAAGATATCAATGTGCTTCCTCCAGTTTATGCATGCTGAATAGATGGAGGTCTATCATAGTTTAATATAATTTTTCATAATCATTCAAATTAATATGTGAACTATAGACATTTGGAGAATAGAAAAAATACTGGAGTTTCTTTAATTCCAGAAATCTTTTTGTAATTTATCATTCAGTAGTCCCTTCAATTTCTCCACAACTTAAGCACGGTCTGTGTTACTTCCTTATCCTCTCAACTGTAGATGGAAATAATGCATAAGTCAAAGGAGTGTGGATATTTAACAAGCCTCGCAATTTATTGTCACATCTTTTTCTGACTTTAAATTTTATGAAGCAATTTCTTTGTAATCAAGTTTATAATCATTCTTTAATGATGACTTGGGTATGGAGGAAGGGATTTTATCTTTTTTTAGAAATGGGTTTTTTTGTTTGTTTTGGATATAACTTTAGCCTATAGTATCAAGACTTAAGTTTCATTTTAAAAAATTTCTAGAAATGATACATCCTCACCCCAGTCCCTGAGTTCTCAGCATTCCATTATGTGACAGTATGCTTTACATTTGTACAACCCTTTAAAAATTTTTACATTTTTTAATAAGCATAGTAGGTGTTTTGCTTGCAGGTATGTATAGCATCAATGTTCATGCAGTACCTATGGAGGCAAGGAGATGGCATTAGATTCCCTGCCACTGGAGTTATAATTGAGGTTCTAACAGAGTGCTGGCAATCTATTTTTAACCATTGAGTCCAAAACCACCCAACATACACACATCAACTTAGAATGAGAACATAGATACAACGTAAGGAAATGTTTAAGAAGTAGTTGACTTAACAGGTAATACAAGCCCTTTTTCTTTAGCCTATTGGTTTGCATTCTGCAGTTTTTAACGAACGATTTTAGTGTATCTAATATCAGATTACATATATTATTTGCTCTGGTCAGTTTTTAGGTGACATGAAATTGGATGTTTTCAGTATTTTAGAAAGAATTTTGACTGGGTTGAAAAGTTGAACTACGTCAGATAATAGAAGTAAATGCATTTTCATAGGTCAAGGTAGCAACAAACATCTTTGGCATTGTTAATTTTGTTTTTCTCTTTCTGTGTACACAAAGGAGTTGCTTCCTCTTAGTTTTCCTGATCATGCCTTGTTGCAGTTAACATTCTTTGAAGCAGAGATGGGCAAAGGGTACAGGGAAAACAAATAGAGAATTTTGTAGCTCTTATTGCTTTTCTGCTGGGTGTTATGGTGAGGTGGTGATGGGGATATCTGTTTAATCTGACTTATTTTGATTTTATTATTTACTCCACTTGAGAATAAGATACAGAAGTTGATGTTTTTATAATAAGTTTGATTGAACTTTCGGTCAGAATTTAAATGATAAAGTCAGAACATCTAACTTTCTGCATGATTTTGAAGTTGGCTTGCCATGTATTCAGCGAGTAACCATGTACACACCTGCAGTTTTCAGTTTGGTTCAGAAAAAATTGTATATGACTCAACAGTCAAATATGGTTTGATCTGCTTTGATAGTACAATATTTTCTAGGGATCACAATCTTTCTGGGTTTTTAAAATTTGAAAATAAGGTTGTTGTTGTTTTCCTCACTATATATCCTGATTACAATTCCCCTTCTTCTACTCTTCTCAGTTTCTCCCCTCCCACCTGGATCTACTTTCTTTCTGTCTCAGTAGAAAATAAACATGCTTCTAAAGAATAATAATAAAATAAAATATAGCCACCTCATCTTCTACCATGTTGCTCTCTGAACTCCGAGGGGGGAGGTATTTGGAGACATCTCATTTAGAGCTGAGTGTTTCAATCTTTCTCCTTCTGCATAGTGCAGGACCGTGGGTCTTCTTCTGCAGGAAGAATCTACTCTAATGATGGCTAAATAGGACATTGGTCTATGAGTATTGCAGAATGTCATTAGGAAGTACTAATGTATTTTTATTTTTTCACAATAATATTTGGATTACCCTTGGTGTTCCTGGCCTATCTAGTCTAAAGTTCTTGGTTACACAAGCAGTGTTGGGTATAGTTTCTATCTCATGGAGTGGGCCTTAAGGCAATTCAGGTATTGGTGGTTATTCCCAGAAGTTTTGTGCCTCAATGACACTAGTATATCTTATATAGTTAGGACACTACTGTTGATCAAAGGGCTGTAACTGTGTTGGTTTAATGCGTGTTTTTTTTTTTTTTTTTTTTTTTTTTTTTTTTTTTTTTTTTTTTTTTTTTTTTTTTTTTTTTTTAACGTAGCATGCAGAGTATCTTTCTGTGCCAAGGACACTAGGACATAGGAGTGAAGGCTCGATGTAGGAGCCATCATGACTTTTCCATGTTTAATGAATTGTGCAGTTGTTGTCTTCTGCATATCAGCTTGTGGAGAGCAACCTTTATAGTCTTGACAATAGCCTGGATTGGTTGGAGATTGGCCAACAACTCAATTAGGTGTAACCCAGTTCCTGTACTGGAAGGTTCATTTGGTGACCTTTATTTATATCACTTTCATATACCATATATTCCTTAAATGGCCCTTATTTTTAGCTGTCTCTTTAGATTTTCCCTCCCTCATCTCCCTCTTCCTTCCCCCTATTTGTTCTTCCCAATTCACCCCCCCCCCCAATTTATCCATAACTATCATTTCTATTTTCTTTCCTAGGGAGAGCTAGTTATCTGTGCCCTTTAATCCCTTACTCTGTACTTAACCTCCTGTGGTTCTATAGATTGTGGCTTGGTTATCATTGACTTAACAGCTAATATCTACATATAAGCAAATGCATGTCATATATGTTTTTCTGGGTCTGGGTTACCTTCGCCCAGGCTGTTTGCTTTTTCTTTTAACAGCGGAGTAATACTCTGTTTTCTAAATGTACCACCTTTTTTTTTTTTTTTTTTTAAATTCATCCTTCTGATGAGGAGCATCTAGTTTGTTTTCAGTTTCTGGCTGTCATGAGCACGGCAGTGAACATGGTTGAACATGTTATCTCTGTGGTAGGAGAAAGCATCCTTTGTGTATGTACCCACTAGTGGTAGGTATAGCTGGATCTTGAGGTAGATTGATTCTGATCTTCCTGAGGAACTGCTGCATTGATTTCTATAATGGCTGTACAAGTTTCCAGTCACACTAGAAGTGGCTGAGTGCTCCCCTTACTCCACATCCTTGCCAGCATGAACTGTCACTTGTGTTACTTATCTTAGCCATTCTAACTGTTGTAAGGTGAAATCTCAAAGTAGTCTTGATTTGCATCTCCCTGATCACGAAGGATGCTAAACATTTTTTAAAAGTGTTTCTCAGCCATTTAAGTTTTCTCTTTTGAGAATTCTCTATTTAGATCTGTATCTCATTTTAAATTTGAGTTATTTGTTTTCTTGATATCTAGTTTTTTGAGTTCTGTACATATTTTTTGCTATTAACCTTTTATAGTTAGTGTAGTTAGTAAAACTCTTTCCCCATTCTGTAGGCTGCAATTTGTCCTAATGATAGTGTTCTTTGCCTTATTTAGTTTCATTTTATTAATTATTATTATTATTTACGAGGTCACAATTACTAATTGTGCCGATGAGTTCAAGAATATTCTCAACTTTATCTTCTATCAGTTTCAGTGTATCTGGTTTTATATTGAGGTCTTTGATAACCATTTGGAGTTGAGTTTTATGCAGGGTGATAAGTATGGATTTATATGAAGTTTTCTACATTCATCCATTTGTTTGACCAGCACCATTTGGAGAAGGTGCTCTTTTTTCCCCCCACGGTGTATATTTCTGGTTTCTTTATAAAAAATAAGGTGTCTATAAGTTTGTGTATTTATGTCCAGCTCTTCAGTTTTATTCTAATGATCAATATGTCTATTTTTGTGTCAATACTGCCCTGTTTTTGTTGCTATAGCTCCATAATGTACCTTCTCAAGTGTTTTCCCTAGCATAAGGTATTGCTACCTTAGAATTTAATGATTATGTTTATATTTGAAGTCCTGGATCACAATGAACTAAAAGTTAGAAGTGAAATTCTTAGTGTCTTCTCACTTCTCTGTAGTATATGAACATTGAATGATTGTACTCAGTAAGTAGATAGATTGCTGCTGTGGGTGGCTGGCTGCTATAGCAAAGAGGGCTGGTTTGGGTAACCAGAGCACTTCTGTAGTTCCTGTGCTAGAGAGTGCTCCTAGACTTAGAAGAGTGTTTATTTATTTAGTATTTATGAGCCATGTCTTATTTGGAGGGCAGAGTTGATTCTCCTCTTTTATCCCAGAGTCCTGGAATTCTAAGTCAAGGTGCCAGGCATGGTTACAGGTGTCCTTTACCCATTCATTGAGCATCTTGTTTACCTGATGAGTCTATATTATTTTATCTTCTTTTTCCCCCAAGACATTTTTGCTCATGCTTTATTATGATTGTTAAGTACCTAACTAGCAAATATTTTTTTAAAAGATGTATATTAACAGTGGTATGCTGGTTGTTGCAACATTAACATGCTTTACCATAGAAATAAATGTAGGCACGGTTACTAACAACAATCTAAAATATTTTCTTGTGGAATTAGAAATTTTTACATAAAGAGTTTTCACATCTATAAAATACAGGCAATTATATACACCAGAGTTGTTTGGAAGAGTAAAATGAAGTGACCTGTTGAACACCTTCTCACCTTGCTTAACTTTTTTTTAACCTTTCTTTTCTCATAGTGTTGTCTGCTTAAGCCTTTTTTTGTGGTTGTTTATAATTCTTTGCTGCCATTCACACACTTGGTGGGCATTCCTTCACCTCTGTTCATATTTTAATATTTTGTGTCTTCTCTAGAATCTTTTTCACTGTTTCTCCACCAGTTTTTTCAACTGCCAGTATAACCCCATTATAAGTGTCTAATTAGAGAGCAGATTTTCTACATTGGTGTTTTTTTTTTGTTTCTTCCTCTCTCCCACTTTCTCAGAGGCATATTTAGGTAGTATTTCATGATGACGTAGAACACCTTTGGGGCAGGGGGTGGTAGTAGTGATCAGATTCTGTATGCTGCTAATACTTGTTATCCTTCTAGATTATGTTAGGTGCATATCAGGGGTATTTAACAGTGCTGTGCCTCAAGAACAAGCCTGTGCACATGGGTTGACATTGAACCTTCCCTCTCTTGTTTCAGTATGTGGGGAGCCTTTGTGAAGGTAATATCTTGGCCTCAGGAAATCCTGTAAACATTGGATGAAGTAGTTGTCCTCAGTGACCTTTCAGGTTTCTTCCTAGTACTTCTGTCAGTTTAAGGTGAACAAAGCAGCCATTTCTGACCCAAGCAGTCAAGTTAAAAACCATAGCTGGTTTAGTCTGAGGGAAGAAAGCATCTTATCTCAAGGAACCAAGGCTGTCTGGATTAAACAGCACTTACTGAGAACTTTTTAATCCTGTTTTTCTGTGTCTGTTTCTGAATTATATTTTGGTAGGAATTAAATACATTTTCTTTTTATTTATTATGTATACAGTGTTTTGCCTGCATGTAGGCTTGTGCACTAGAAGAGGGCACCAGATGGGATTACAAATGGTTGTGAGCCACCTTGTGGTTGCTGGGAATTGAACTCAGGATCTTGGGAAGAACTGATGGTGCTCTTAGCCTCTGAGCCATTCCTCCAGCCCCTAAATACATTTTCTAAATTTTAATAAGCAATCTCCTTTTTTCGTTTCCAGTATGCATTCATGTTTGTTAAATTTCAAATCCTGGACACATGATTAAGGTACTTATTTAACATATCAAAGCTGGCCTGTCTACCAGGTTCCCTCAGCATCTCTCAGTTCTTACCTATTACAAGGTATGGATTGCTACATAACCTCTACCCTGAACTCTACAGCCCACAGTTTAGGTGGCCCTTCCCCTAGAGCTCACCCCTGTATAATTCAGATATTTTGGTTACTCACGGTCTTGTACCTTTGGCCTCCTGGCTGCTGCACCTGATTCTCCCTCTCTCTTTCCTTCTTCCTCTCCCCACATAGCCCAGCTCAGTCTGGTCATGTTCACCATGGCCTCTTCCAGAAGTCCTTGCCTCTGATTGTGCTCTCTCACATACTATAATAAACTTTCTCTTCCACCATACCTAGGAGAAGTCATCTTTCCTTTTTATTTTTCATTTTTATTTAGTGTTATCATTTGAATAAAATTTAGAAATACTTTTCTAAAATGAAATTGAATCAGAACATTGAGGTTATGGCATGTATATTGTACTAAGAATGTGAAAAGTATAGGATCATAACAATAGCTGTGAAATGACTACTGGTGGATTATTGGCCTGGTATGTAAGATCAGCATCCTTGAGTAAGTCATGGCCTGGGGTGGTCTAGATGAAGACAAAGCAGGAAGCAGTTCTTGTGTAGTTCTTTTTTAATTTTTTTAAAAATTTATTTATTATGTATACAATATACAGAAGAGGGTACCAGATGTCATCATAGATGGTTGTGAGCCACCATGTGGTTGCTGGGAATTGAACTCAGGGCCTCTGGAAGAACAGTCAGTGCTCTTAACATCTAAGCCATCTCTCCAGCTCCCCCCCCCTCCTTTTTTTTTTTTTTAAGGATGGCACATGTGTAGTTTTTTGCTTTATCCCATTTCTACTCAAAATAGTGACAGCTCGCAGTACATAGCCAAGCTGAAGCCTGGATAATAAAAAACGGACCTCAAAAACGAGAACCCGCTACTCATATGAATTAATGTTTTTTTTTTTTTTAACCTAAGTTGGCTGTGTATGTTTAAGAATTGATATGTTCTTTTTTAATATTAATTTTGCTGTGCTATTTTTATTTTGTCCACCTACCTAATTTTATAAAGTTCTAATTTCAATAGTAATTTTTAAAAACACTTTTAAGGTCTCATAAGTTAATATCAAATTAAATGCTGATTGTTTTAGTCTCTTAAGAGAAGAAACATGGGTTGGAAGATGGCTCAGCAGTTAAGAGCACTAACTGTTTTTCCGGAGGTCCTGAACCACATGGCAGCTAACAACTGTCTGTAATTCCAAGATCAAAACACCAATTCACATTAAATAAATTTAATTTTTTAAAAATATTTATTTTTATTTTATGTGAATTGGTGTTTTGCGCGCATGTATAACTGTGTAAGGGTGTCAGATCTTGGAATTACAGACAGTTGTTAGCTGCCATGTGGATGCTGGGAATCGAACTCAGGTCCTCCAGAAGAACATTCAGTGCTCTTAACCGCTGAACCATCTCTCCAGCCCTAAATATAAATATTTTAAAAACGAGAGAAGAAATATTAATTCAAAAGCTCAGTATTTAAAGCCAGCAATTCCAATGCATGCATATTGCCATTAAAATTTTATTTGTGAAGACTGCAAAACATGGTGTGTTGGACATGCATCCATGGAGGCCAGGGACAGATAACTTTGACTGAAAATATCCTAGAGTCTGATGAGCTGTCTGCAACACTCAGATGGATAGCTAATCACTACAGTACTGCTCTCCAGGTCCTGGATATATTAGGGTGATCACAGTGCCACTCCCGTGTATTTGTTTGTGACTGCTGTTAAAATTTAAAGTATGTGACATTATGCATATAGCCATTGGACTCCAAAAATTCTACACCATAACTAGTTAATGCTTGAGAAAGAATTTTCTGGTTTCTTTAGCCAGTAAAAATAGGATGATATGCTTTTTCCTAATGTGAAGCTTCACTTAAACCCAACTATATTATTTAAAATCAACTTAATTTGTAACATTAGTTTATATTTTTAAAAATACAATAATTTCCAAAACATTTTTAGTCATATAAGATTATTGTAATTCTGTTCTTACCACCTGTGGAAAGAAGAGAGAAAGAAGTAGAACCAAGTATGCAAGAAAAGGAACAGCAAGGGCTAGGGAGTTTGATAATTGTGATGTGAATGTTCAAACAGCCAGCAGAAGCAAAAACAGAAGCTTTCTCCTAAGGCTTTGATGTTGAGCAGTTATTTTTCACTGTGCCACAGTGAGCGGGTCACATGGGAAATATCTTGTATTTACATCATTCTCTTGTATTCCTTAAGGTTGATGTTTTTTTCCCAACTACAAGACTAATCCCCCCTTCCCAGTTTTTGTCAGTACCATACTCCTAGACTTTCGACAGACATGAAAGTATACCCTAAATCTGCGCTTGTTTTTTCCAGATTCATTTATTTTTCCATGCATGTTAAGATACTTTTGCAGTTGTCGGTCCCGCCCCGTCCTGTGGCGCCCCCCACCCTACAAGCACCTCAATTTTGAAGACATAGATTGTTCAAAGTTAAGCTGGGGGGAAAAGTATACCTCTTTACTTGTCTAAAATAAATGTCTTTCTAACCTCTGACCTAAAGGTAAGATTTTTCCCTCACAGTTATTAGCTAATAAGTAATGAGTTGGAGCTTGTTAATTTATGCCTGTGAGATCCTGTACTAAAATTCTGTGTCTTTGTAAAGTTTATAATCTGATGGAGAAAAGGGTCCCTAAAGAATGAATATAAAAGTGCATAAAGGCAAAAGGCTGTGCATATTATTACACCAAGGAAATTGACTTCAGTTGTCTGTTGTTTTAGGAGGAATGTGAATTAGCTAAGCCAGTAGGACATTAAAGTTTATTAAATGCAGGAAGTCAGATGAACTGGCAAAATGCATATATTGAATGGTCCACTTATACAAACCTTTTATCATTCTTCTGTAAAGGTATAGTGGTGATGTGAAGGGGCTGCTTTATTTGTTTGTTTGTTTGTTTGTTCACACACCCACCCACCTATCTATCCAAGAGACAGGGTTTCTTTGTGTGTTATAGCCTTCACTGTCCTGATGTCGATTTGTAGACCAGGCTGGCATGGAACTCACAGAGATTTACCTGCCTCTGCTTCTCAAGTGCTAAGACTAAAGCCATGTGGCAGCACTGCCAGGTGGTGGTGGTGTTTATTTGAGACAAGGTCCTACTGTGTAGTCTGGAACTCATCTTTGTAGATCAGGCTGGCCCCAAAGCTCACAGAGAACACCTGGCTTCTGCCATCTGAGTGCTAGTGTGCACTACCTCCCTCAGCTTAAAAGGGATATTTTAAAGCAGTTTTAATTGAATTAGCCACCTTACCCGTCTGGTTTCAGCCTCCTGTCCATCACCCCACTCCCATTACATTTGATCACAGGAAACAGAAAGCAAAGCTTTAACTTTTAACCATTTAAGCACAAAATTCAGTGGCACTAAAGTACCTTAACAGTATTGTACAGACATCACCACTGCCCAGTCTCACGTTTTCATCATTCCTAACAGAACCTATGTTAATTAAGAGTAATTCCCTGTTTTCTGATTTCACCTGCTCCACCTTTTGGTAAATTTTGTGAATTTGCTTATACTGGGCATTGCACATAGAAAAATCACACAGTATCTCTTTGTAATGGCTTGTTTCACTTAGTATGACTTAGGTTTCACTCATATTATAGCATATGCTGGAATTTAATTTCTTTTTGTGACTGAATGTTTCATTGTTTATACCACATTGAATTTTTTCATTTTGAATGATATTTGTGCTTTTTTTCTTTTGGCTATGGTGAATGATGCTACCATGAATAATTTTTGTCTTCCCTTTTAGTTCTCTTTCTCTCTCTGTATACACATATGTATGCACATGTATTCAGAAATACATATATGTAGAGTTGTGGAAACCTATGAAAATTTTGTTTTAAACTTCTTGGAGCCAACTGTGGTTATACACACCTGTGATTTCAGACAGCACTTTCCTATAATTCCAGAACTGGGAAGGCTGAAGCAGGAGGTTTGAGACCAGCTGGGGCTATACATTCAGTTTTAGGTTAGTTTGAGCTACTACAGAGTGAAACTGCCAAAAATGTTCCCCACTTCTTCAAAAACTCTCTCTCTCTCTCTCTCTCTCTCTCTCTCTCTCTCTCTCTCTCTCTCTCTCTCTCTCTCTCTGTTCTGGTTTCTTTGAGTCATCAATGCTTGTTATTTTTTTTTTTTTAGTTTGTGTGGCAGCCATCCTAATGGATATAATAAAGCCATACCTTAGTGTGATTTTCATCTTGCTTTTCCTATGATTACTGACATATAACATTTCACCTTTTGAATGAGAACTATTTCTTAATGTACTTTACTCACTGAAAAGAAAAAAAAAATTCCTTTTGAGCCAGAAACATTAGATATTCAAGGTACCTAACAGTTCTTATGGCTTGCAACTTTTTAACTTTTTTCACCATTCTGATAGGGAGGGTTATTTTTGTTTTGTTTTGTTTTGCTCTCCTGAGAACATGGTGTTATGTACAAGTGTTTTTATTTAATGAAGTCTGAGTGTTTTGCTCTTTGTTAAATAGGCTTTTGGTGTCACATCTAAGAAATTATTGCCAAATTCTGTGTTAGGATTTTCCTGAATGCATTCTTGAGAGTCTTGTTTATAGCTTTTAATTTAAGTATTTGATTCATTTTTATTTAATTTTAAGAAATAGTTATCATCTAATGAACTAGATATCTTATTTATTCAGCATTACTTGTTGGAAAGATTGTTACAATGAGTATTGATTACAATTAAAATGAGCTAATCATTTGTACTTTATTTCTATACTTTCTACTCCATTCCCTTTGTCTATGTCTGTCTTACGCTAGTTCCATATAGTTTTAATTGTTTAGAATTTAATTAATTAGGATACCAATCATCTTTCCTTATAGTTACATAATTTGTTCAAATGATTGTCCAAAATAACTCACATAACTTTTACTCTGTTTTGTCATTGAAAATTTATGAATGCTTCTGATAATGTTGGCTTTATAACTTCTATATAAATTATTAAGCAATAAATTAGATTTTTGCAGAAAATAGATGTTTGAAGTTTGAATGAAGGGTTGTTCTGGTGGTTGCTGATATAAAACATGGCCATTCACTTGTTTGCTGGCCATTCACTGTAACTGTGAGTTAAAAAGATTGGTAAGATACTGAATTCTCTTTCAAGGTAGGGCAAGTGGTACACATCTAATTACAGAATCATACTGCAAGTTCTAAAATAGTTGTTCATAGTGTTTGTAGGCTACCAGATATGTGTGTTTAAGAAATGAGGTTCTACTATAAATTAGATGAGGAACTGGAAATGTGGTTTGGTGGTAAAGCACTTGATCTAAGCTCCAGGTCTTGGGTATGATTTTCACAGCACAAATAAATAAACAAACAAACAAACAAACAGAAGCAAGATAGGAAAGAAAATGTGAAAGACAGGAATGTTTCAATAGGATATAATATTTTAGGGTTCCTTTAGGAATAGAACCAAAGAGTGAGGGGGCAGAAAAGGGGGAAAGTTGCTAGTGAAATTTGGTGACACTAAAAAGTCTAGAATCTGCTTTATAGGCCAACCTTGATTCCAAAGGCAGTCTGGAATAGGAAGATCCAGTCTTCCTTAGAAGACATCAAGCTGATTGTACTGAGCAATTTGTTACTCAAAGTATGAATACTTAATTAAATCCAAAAAGTTTCTGTGCAAATATGCTGACTGACATTTGACCCAATCAATACCTGGACACCATACTGTACCTAGGTTTACACAAAATTATCACTTGTGCTATTGATATTTGGTATTTTGTCTTGAGTTCTTAAAAGACAAATCTGTGATTCCATAGTAAATGCCTTTGTCCCTGTCTTCTCTTAATTGCCAAATTCTTCCTCCTTTGCAATACTCTCTAGTCCACAGTGTTCTTAGAGTGTGGGTTTTTGTTTTTTCTTTTATTATTATTTTGACATGGAAAGACTTTATTATTGTGAAGAAAGGGAGGGGAGGGAGAAGAAGAGATTGGGGAGGGGAAAGGGTTTGGGGAAAGAAAGGATGAAAAGAGTTGTTTTCTTTTTAAAGATTTATTTATTATGTATACAGTGTTCTGCCTACCTAGCAGAAAAGGGCACCAGATCTCATTACAGATGGTTGTGATTGCTGGGAATTGAAGTCAAGACCTGGAAGAGCAGTCAGTGCTCTTAAACTCTTAAGCTCAGAGCCATCTCTCCAGCCCTTGTTTTGTTTTTCAAGACAGGATTTCTTTTTGTAACAGCTCTGGCTATCCTGGAATTCAAAACATAGACCAGGCTGGCCTTGAACTCAGAGATCTGCCTGCTCTTCCTCTCTTTGCCTCCCTAGTGCTGGTTTTAAAGGCATGTGCCACCATGCCAGGCAGTATATTCTTGGACTGTAGTTTTAAGATATTTAGAAAGTGGAAGCCTTCAAAGAAATATTGCCTGGTTAATTTTGAAATTCTTAGCTGGCAATAAAGCATTTATATGGCCTGTTAGGTGCTTCCAGCATTCTAAATGTGAGACAGTATCTTTCTTTCTTTCTTTCTTTTTTTTTTTTTTAACAACAAAAACAAAAACAAAACAAAAAACCCTCTCCTGTGCCTGGGATCATGCCCTGCTGCTGAGTTTCATCCCCAGATCCTAATGCTTTTGTTTTGCAGTTCTCTTCTGTATCTTGGGTCTCAGCTCTTTGTTTCTCCTGACTGCCTAAATAGTTCTTCTTACCTATTCAGTTCAGTTCCGTACCAGATGCTTACTTTACTCACTGATTTCTTTTACTTTTTTCTTTTTCTTTTTCTTTTTCTTTTCTTTCTTTCTTTCTTTCTTTCTTTCTTTCTTTCTTTCTTTCTTTCTTTCTTTCTTTCTTTCTTTCTTTCTTTCTTTCTTTTTTGTGATTGATAAACCCAGATAATAAAATTGAGTAATATGCTTCTATCACATTTGCCTTTAAATAAGCATCTGCGTGGTCCATTGATCAATAATTGGTGTAAAAATAGCAAACTTTTGTTTTGTTTTACGTTAACTATGTCCAGATGCTCTCTGAGTGGGAATCAGTACTACACATAAGTTTGCTTCACAGTTAATACCGTGCATTCTTATTGTTATTCAGGGAGTTGCCTTTTGTTGCTGTTGTTAATATACAACAGTAAGTCAAAATCTAGATTTGTAATGTTTCTTCATTCTGTAAAATGCCAGGATTAAGACATTATATAGTATATGGATTTGGAAAGCACAATAGGTAAAGCTCCACAGCTTCACAGAAAGATGACTTTTATGTTGTTTCTTTCACATGCATGTTTTATCAAGGAATTAAGTTTCTTGCATACTTAGGCTTCTCGACTATATAGGATGCTGAAGACTGTCAATTGTGGAGACATCTCACCTAAGTACCTGTAGTCTTCAACTTGTAGTACTGTTCGGTGCTTACTAAGTCTAGTGTTAGAAGAAAGTTCTTTTAATATTTATTATACATGTATGAGCAAACTTGTCTTAATTGGTAGCATGTGTCTGGTATGTTGCTAGTGTTGGGAAACATTGCATGATAGTACAGCAGAGATCTCACCTATTAGAATGCTGGGCAAGGCATACATTCATGTAGCTAGTTAAATTTAACTACTACTATTACTGTTGCTATAGCTATTGTCATTTTGTGGTGTTAGTATCTAACCTAGGGCTCCTTTCATACTAAGGTCTTGCTCTACCAACTGTGGTACATAATAAACCTTTAGCCTCACATGTTAATTTATATAATTTTAAAATCTATACTGTAGTACACAATACCATTTTCATAATACTGGTGTTATTTCCTATGTGTTAATTTCTATGTGTTAATGTATGGAAAAGCACACATTAAGTTCTGAAGTTTTTGTGATAAAGAGAATATATGTGGCATTTATATCAGACTGTTGGAGTGTAGGTTCAGGAAATGAAGTATAGTGCTTGCCTAGCATGTATAATGAGTTTAAATCCCTGGTAATATAGAACGGGGGTTTGCCTTCATATAGAAATATCAGTCTATGTTGTATATAGTTTCAAGAAGCCATTAGAAGTTTGGGAGTTGCTCAAAGTAAACCCAGGGCTTCATACATAGCTAATGAAACATTTTAGTTCTGCTAAAAAATAATGGATCATATAAATAAGCATTACATTGTACATTCTCCTAGTGTCCATGTTTTTGCTATTTTTTTTTTCAGCCAATGTATGTGAATATTTTGCCTTTGTACATGTATGTGCACAGGTTGGGTGCCTAGTGCCTGCAGAAGTCATAAGAGGACTTTAGATCCCCTCAAACTGGAGTTAACAGATAGCTATGAGTCACCATCTGATTGCTTAGAATTTAACACTGGTCCTCTGCAAGAGCAACAAGTGTCCTTAATTGCTGAACCACCTCTCCAACCCTTCACAACCATTCTTACCAGGTGTTTAGTTTAGTTTCCTTATGCTTTTTATATTTTCTGTCATGTTTACTTTTCATTTCCAATGTTAGAATAATTTTGAGGTGGCATTACTGATAAATGATATGACCCTTGCCTTGAATGTGTAAGCTTCTTGCCTTTGATCCTCAGCAGAAGGAATAGTTCTGATTGATGGATTGATTAGTTTGTTTGGTTTGTAGTCTTAAGCTTTTGTTTTCCCTTTTTTACTTACATGTTCAAAATTTAATGTGCCCAGTATTAGGAAATATGCCAGTTTCAATTCAGATTTCCCATATGGGACAGTGAAGTTTTGTTATTTTGTATAGTGTTGAAGACTGAAGGAAAACATCATTCATATCCCACATTTCAATGCCACTGCATTGTCTCCATTTTCAGATGAGCCCTTAAGTTCTTCTGGTGTTCTTTTTTATGCTTCTGTGAACTTGTATTTTCTTACATAGTTACTCCAAATTATCACCACTATACTAAACTTCCTTCTTTTCTGCTAGTAGATGACCTTTCTCCTACTGCATAGAGGAAATTGAGGTTACAAGCAGGAACCCCCTTAACTTCCTGTTCTTAGACCTATTTTTGTACCTTTTCTTGCTTGCCTTTTTTTTTTTTTTGTCTCAAAGATAAGTCCATTTGATTTTTTTTTTCTCAGTTTTACAAGTACTTGTTGGTTGCTTTCTTTAGTGTTTCTGAGTATGAGGCAGAAGGTGGGTGAGGTTGAGATTAATAATTTAGGAGAAGTCTGATGAGATGGCTGAGCAGATAAAGGCTGTTTGATCCCCAGGAGAGAAATGACTCCTATAAGTTGCCCCCTGTCATCTACATGCAGGCACACATGTATAAATATAATAGAGAATATCTAAAAATAAGTTCCTATAGAGTAAATGAATAAAGCCTTAAAAGAAGTAGAAATCATTAGTTGGAACAGAATATGGAAAGGCCATAAGTAGGAGCATTCAAAGATGTTAAGGTATAAATAAGAGTATTTAGGTGGGGCTTAACAGGCTACAATGAAGACTTAATTTTCATTGTGATCAATTCTGTTTATGTATATGGGTGTTTTGCCTGTTTGTACATTTGCACATCAGAAGAGGGCATTTTATGGAACTACAGTTAGAGACAGTTGTGAGCTACCTTGTGGTTGCTGGAGATTGAACTCAGGACCTGGAAGATCAGCCAGTGCTCTTAAACTCAGCCATCTCTTACACTCATAGAATAATAAATTCAGCTCCCATATATCTATTGAACAATTAATCATTCCATGACCAATATTTCATTTGTACTCATTTTCCATTGTAAAGGATTTTTAATTTGAGTATTTTGCCTATATTCATGTATAATATATGAAACATGTGCCTGGTGCCCTTGGCAGTCAGAATAGGGCTTTGGCTTTTGGAACAGGAGGTACTGATGGTTGTGAGTACCATTGGTGCTAGGAATCAAACTCAAGATTCTTTTCAATAACTATAAATAATGCCCTTCCAGTTGAGTCATCCATCCAACCCCATTGTTTTGAGGCTAGGTATCATATAGCCTAGAGTATCTTTTGACTTGACTAAAGCTAGCCTTGAACTGATTGATGATCTTCTTAACCCCATATCCTCAATTTTAGAACTTTTAAAAAATTTTTGATTAACATAACTATTCATTTACTTTCTCCTATCCCTCCCTTATACACACTATACTCTCCCACTCCCTAAATGCCCTCCCTTCCTTCCCCCTGCATAAATAAAAGCCTTTTCAGTCTCTGTGTTACTTGTATGTGTATGATTTTTGAGCTGACCACTTGTGTTAGGTAACCAGTTGGAAGGTGCTTCCCTGAGGAAGACCATTTTCCTTACTCAGCATCATTAGTTGTTTATATATAGATACAGTTCATTGACTAGAGTTGAGGCCCATGTTAACATGTTCTTTGGTGTTGTCATTGCTTAGGTCTTATTTAGATTGCCATCTTAATAAGATTTCATGGATATAACATATCTCTAGATGATACAGTTACACATTAGACTTCTTCTATGGTTCTTACTTTTTTTTTTTTTTTTTTTTTTTAAATAATCCTATGACCTCTCTTCTACTCTTGTATTGGTATAAAGGAATTCTCATATGCTACATTTCATCTGTTTTTGTTGTTGTAGTTTTTGAGACAGGTCTTTGTGTAGCCTTTGAAGAGAGAAAACTTAGCTCAAGAAACCCCATTTTGTATTTTATTAGCTATTTTATAAAAAGGTAAAATAAAGTTTAGTTTTGCATTTCTGTTGGGGGGTTGCTGCCCAGTTTTGGGAGAATAGTCAGGCCTGACCAGTCCTGGGAAAAGAACATGTCCAAAAAGAATAGACCTAGCAGGGGACCGCCCCAGTTCTGAGAGAAGAATAGCTTCCTACCTGCCCAGTTCTGGGAGAGTAGCCAAGACATCTGCCTAGTTCTAGAAGAGGAATAGATTCCTGCTTGCCCAGTTCTGGGGAAAACCAGCCACCCCAGGTAGGGTCCAGGTGAGGTCCAGAGATACTCTGGGGCAGAAAGACCCTAAGCACATCCGCATAGATAAAAGAAGTCAGGGGTTACTAAAAACAAATGGCTACTCCAGGCATGACCTCAAGCAGAGGAGCACCTCCAGCAGGTCCCTCACTGAAAGTAGGATTTGAGAGGTCTCTCTCATCCTTCAGGATCACTGTCATGGGTGTGTCCACTACAGCTAGAGCCTGCAAATTACTACAAATTGGCCAAGACAAAAACAAAAGTTAACAGTCGACAAAGACAGACAGACACTGACAAACACAAAAATGAGCGCTCTTACCAGTCGGTCGGTGGCCAAAAGAACCTCTGGACCCTCAGAGATCTTAGTGGGTCTCTGGCGATCCTGGATGAGCCCCCAAATGTTATGCACCAAGTTTGACGCTCAGAGAAATCACTGGAGAAAGGATGTGTGGAATGCAACAGCAAGGTTTATTGGCAATGCAATACAAGCCAACTCCCTGCATATTTTTTTTCCCTGTGTTCTGAATGAAATTCTAGCTAAGACCTCACAGTCCACTAGCATTTAATTCATAACTTTATTTAGCCATTTATGTGCTAGGTATTTCCAAGGTAAATTCTTGCTCTCATGGAGCTTAAATTCTATAGATAGTATTGTAGATAATGAATATAATTAAAGCAAACTCCACCATGATAATTTCTGTGACAAAATGAAAAGAAAATGACCCTACATGGCTTGGAACTCTATTTAGACCATTCTGGCTTCAAACTCTGGGAGATCTGCCTGTCTTTAGTTTCCTAGTGCTGAGATTAAAGGTATATGTCACCAAGCCTGCCCCTCCCCCTTTTTATAAAGGAATTTTTTACCCTACTAAACACCACTTTAAAAGTAGAAGTGTTGGAAATCATTGTCAAATACATCATGTATACTACCATCCTCACTGTGCTGTTGAAGTGTTTTATGTTACTTTAAAACAAGTTTTAAGTTCCCCACCTCCCTCGTGTGTGTGCATGTGTGCGCGCTGTCTCTCGTGAGTTCTTTTAGCCAAGGTTGGACTGGAACTTATATTTAGCTCAGCATAACCTCTTAGTGATTCTCTTTCCTGCACCTTCTTAGTACTGTGATTAGAGGTATGTCTATCCCTTTGTTATTGATATTTTTGCAATAACGCGTATCTCATGTATTTGCAATTATTCTATAGAGGTATCAGCAAAGCAGACAGATTTAAAAAATCTGCTTACTGGCTTCCTTCACATGGTTTGCTTAGCCTGATTTTTTTTTTCTAGCACCCAAGACCACCACCAGCCCAGGGATGACCTACCCCACGATGGGCTGGACCCTCCCCCATCATTCATTAATTAAGAAAATGCTGAATTTTATGGTTATATGCTCAGTTGAGGTTCCCTCCTGAGTTTCCCTTTTTTCAGGTAACCCTAGCTCGGTTCACGTTGACATAAACTAGCAAGCACACCATCACTCATTGTTAGTTTATACCCAGGGAGTTTTAGAAAAATACTTTATGCAGATTTACAGTTTTACTTAGGTTGAACTGTCACTTCTTTTTTATGCTTAAGGTATTTTGTAAGAATCTTTTCAGTTACAACTTTAAAGAGCACTTCACAGGTCATAGTTTGAGGAAGCTGCAGATAGTAAAATGTGGTCAGCAGATGTTGTAAGCAGGTGACTCAGCTGTAAATAAATGCCTTATTTTATTGCCTTCTAGACAGCCTACTCTAACAGTTCTGGCCCAGGCTGGCCTTGAACTCAGAGATCTGTCTGCCTCATATCTTCATAGTACTGGGATCAAAGGCATGTCCTACATGTCCTACTGCCCTTTTAAAAAAAGTTTACCAGTATTATTTGAGATATCAGAAAGAATATTATTGTTTTCTTTCCTTGGAAAGGAACACATTTTTTTTTTTTTAAATGAAATTTTATTTTAAAGACAGGATCTCTTTTTTTTTTATGTAGCTGTGGTTGTCCTAGTGTTGGTTTCACACGAGAGATCAGACACACACTAGCAGCGCCACATGAGAGTTTATTCAGAGAGTTGCTAAGTGGGTACAAGGGAGAGAAGCAGAAGAGAAAGAGAGGCCATTTAGCTGTTTTGTTTTAATAAAATTAGTTGACTACATTATACAGAATAAACTAGGATAATAAAACATCTGCTTCCTATTTTGTGTATGTGTGTACATATATGTATGTTTTGAATGCTTGTATATTTGTGTACCACATATGGGCATTGGGTAACCTGGGACTAGAAATACAGACAGTTGTGAGCTGCTCTTCAGGTGCTTGGAATTTACCCAAATCCTGAAAGAGCAGAGTGCTCTTAACTGCTGAGCCATCTCTGTAGCTCATATTCCCATTTTTATTAGGACAATTTTACACGCACACAATATAGTAACTATTGAACAAAAATGTTCAATATAGTAACTATATGAACAAAAGTGTTCATTTTTTATTTACTTTTTAAACTTGCTACTATTCATGTTTTTATTTGACAAACCAATGTCAACAACAGAAAGGCATATTACTATAAACTAATAAAGTGAGATTATCAACTACAGTATTCTTAATTTTCAATGAATATTTTAAATTATTCTCATAGTTAACTTTGATATTCTGGCTTGGATAAGAGATTCTGATCTAAAGCTCTCTTCAAAGTGTTAACAGAACAATCATTGTATTTGTTTCATGGAATTCCAGTTATACTGAATGCATTAAAGTAATCGGTGTGGAATAACACAGAAACAGCATCACTGCCTACTTGTATAAAACTACTTGAACTCCTATTTCCCGATGCTGAAAATAAAATGGCACAAATAACACCAAACCAAACTTTTGCTTAATGTAGAATGGAAAAGACAACTTCACAGCATAATGAAATGAAAACGTAACAACTGAACAAAAAGATAATGATAAAACTGCAAGCACTTTAATATAAATTTTTATCATAGGCCAGAATTTTTATCTAGAAAATTTCCCCAAAGGAACACCACTTTAGCAATGACTTTGAAAACGTTTGTATTGCCAGGCTTGGTCATGCATGCAGTTAGTTCCAGCACTTAGGAGGCAGAGGCAAGTGGCTTTCTGTGAATGTGAGGCCAGTCTAGGCTACACTGAGGTCAGCCATTGGCAGGCCCTATTTCATAAAGGATGCAAGTCAACAACAACAACCCACTATATCTTGGATAAAAAGATGACAAAAAAGGGCTGGAGAGATGGCTCAGCGGTTAAGAGCACCCGCTGCTCTTCTAGAGGACCCGGGTTCGATTCCCAGCACTCACATGGCAGCTCACAACTGTCTGTAGTTCCAGTTCCAGGCAAACACCAAGGCAAATAAATAAATAAATAAAGTTAAAAAAAAAAAAAAGATGACAAAAACATTCCTTTACATCCTTATCTTTCCAGTTCAAAAAATTACAAAACTATGCTCAAAATCAAAGTGTCTGCTCAATTTTGTGATCATAGGAGTTTTATGCAATAGACACCATGCCACAGAAAACTTTTGCCTTTATTATATATAGGCAGTTTAACCCCTATATACCATTTTAGCAAGAATGATGTCTTCATTTTACAGATGACCAAACTAAGACACACAGAATGAGGAGACTCCCGAACAGTTAGGAGCTGAGGTCAACTGGCTCCCAAAGCCAAATTTCAGTTGCCATAACACTCCCCGCCCCCATTTTCTTCAGGTACAACTCCAGGTTATATAGGTAAAGTGTTCTATCAGTAAAGTACTTCTCTAACACTATTGACTTCATTAAATATGTTTTTACTTCTTTGGAAAGTTTTATTACATTTGTCTGTGTGTGTGCATGAGAGCCATCCATATCCCTCTATTCATATAGAGGTCAGAGGACAAGTTGTGAGAGAGAGAGTTAGTCCCCTCCCTCCACAGTGTGAACCAGACTCAGATCACCATGCTTGATTGTGAGTGCCTTTACCTGCTCTGCTATCCTTCTGGCTCTATAAAGTCTTTATACATGATATATTCACAGTCTGTCTCCATATTTTTTATTTCTGTCTTAGTTCCTTTCCTTGTTGCTGTGATATAATGTCCTGGCAAAACTGACTTAAGGGAAAGGGGTCTTATTCCTGCTCACAGTTCAAAACAGGTAAGCCTGAGGTCAGAGCCTGCCACAGCTGCTCACATCACTTCCATATTCAGGAATTCAGGAATAGAGAACAATGGATATATGTTACTCCTCACTTCATTTTCTCCACTTTATACAATCCAAGATCCAGACAGTTGTATGGTGCCTGTCACAGGGAGAAGATTTTTTTCTCAGTTCCATGCTAATGCAATCAAGATAGTTGCCCACAGGTATGCCCAGAGGCCGCTCTCTGAGTATCTGTCAAGGTGACAACAGTAACTTCCACTATTCTTAGTAAGGGAGTTGAACTCTTCCACTTGTCTGCTGGGGGTTGTAATTGACATTAAACAGACTTAAATAGAAAGAAGGTGTAGTCATCAGGAACACTGTTCCTTCAGTAAGTGTTTGAAAATAATAAATAATTTTGGAAATAATAAATAAATATATATTAGCAAAAGTAAACATCTATATAGGTAAATATAGTTCATGTATTTAAAAGTTAAGAAAAGTATTGTAGATTTTTTAAAATTTTTATTTTAGTTTTTTTAAAGAAAGATTTACTGATTATGTACACAGTGTTCTGCCTATATGCCAGAAGAGAGCACCAGATCAAGTTGTAGATGGTTGAGAGCCACCATGTGGTTGCTGGGAATCGAACCCGGGTCCTCTGGAAGAGCAGCCAGTGCTCTTAACCATTGTAAATTTTTGTAGTGTTTTAAAATTTTTATTTATTTTTATTTTATGACCATTAGTGTTTTGCCTGCCTTTGTGTCTGTGTGAGGGTGTAAGGTCACCCTGGAGTTACAGTTGTGAGCTGCCATGAGAGTGCTGGGAATTAAACCCAGGTCTTCTAAATGAACAGTCAGTGCTTTTAACTGCTGAGCCATTTCTCCATTTCTGTATTACAGGGTTTTAAAAAATTATTATGTAGTGTGTGTGTGTGTGTGTGTGTGTGTGTGTGTGTGTGTGTGTGTGAGAGAGAGAGAGAGAGAGAGAGAGAGAGAGAGAGTCAGTCTTGAGCTCTGTCAGAAGAGGACTTTGCATGCCCTGGGCCTGTAGTTATAGTCAGACCTGGGTCTTCTACAAGAGCAATAAATACTATTAAGGGCCTAGCTACCTCTTCAGCTTTCCCTTCCCCTCCTCCTCTTTCTGCTTCCTTTCCTCAGACTCACCTGGACAGACCAGACTGGCCTGGACCTTGGAGCTAGCCTTCTGCTTCAGCCTTCTAAGTGCTAAAACTATGTCTGGCTTTTGTTTGCTTCTGAGACTGGGTGTCTCTTAGGTAGTCTGGCTAGCTTTAAACTTTTTAACCTCTTGCTTTCTCTTGGGTGTTGGAATTGCATTGTGCGCACACCACCATTACTGCAAGAATTGAATATTTTAGGAAAAACAGTATCATTATTTTATAAAGCCTTTGAAAGCCTACTAAGGTAAATGGCCAATATTAGTAACTGCCTTAAAAATAAGGGAATGAATGGATAGACAGAAATTTGAACTTCAGATAGTCTCTTAGTAAAAGAGATTCAAATTACCAATTTTTGTTGTTTGGTGCCACTTATTTGGATTTGGTAGTAATAAGAATCACATCTCACAGAACAATTTCCTATGTTGTATTGTTATAGTTGATAAGGAAACTAGCTTATTTGTTTATGGTTTTATATTAAGAAATTTGCTGATATACTTAGAATATAGGAGACAGTAATTTATAGTACTATTGTTGACAAAAGTGTGATGGACCCTTCTCTTTTGTCTTATAATTTCAGGACGACATTGACAGCCTAAAGCCCGTACTCAGGGACAACCCACAGCTGCATGCAGAGGTGAAAGTCTGGGTGAAGGAACAGAAGGCTCAGGAGATTTTTATGCAAGGTATCTGTTTTGAAGTTACACATCATTTTTTAAACTAAGCCAACTTATTTTCTTTTTGTTTGCTCAGTTTTGTGCAATCAGATAGTTTTAATTGCATGTAGTCTGCTACAGAATAATTGGCAAACTATCATCGTTTTGATAAAGTTTATAATTTTACTGATTCATTGTACATGGAATTATAGCAACACAGTTATTTTCTGATAGGGAGATTTTCATAATGTGGAATGTTCAACAGTGCCTTTTTCCTGGAAAAGGACATATTGCTTACAGTCATAATTGACTCCTATGAAGAATGCTGTTGGTATCTGCTAAGTGTCCATGTGCCTTTTACAGCATCTGCTACAATACAACTTCAGTTCTGTTTCTTTGTTTAGCAAGATACAGGGTTGTCTATCAACATGTGGTTTTCAAACTGAGCTGCTTTATAATCTCTAGTAACTTGTTTTAATAGCAGTATAATCATATGGTAAATATAAGTGTTTCATTAAATTGGATTGACACTAAGACATACGTCTTGAACTGTTGATATGCTGGTGGATGCAAAGAATACAATTTGTTGTTAAGTTCCCATAATTATCTTAGTCTTTGTAATCCATGCCAGTCTTTTATTTCATCTTTGGAGTAAGTTTGAGCCCAGCCTGGTCTACACATTAAGTTCCAGGACAGCCAACACTACATAGTGCGACTTTGTCTCAAAAACAAAAATAAACAAAGAAAAAATCATGCCATTAAGTATTAATAAGCAATGCTCTTGAAGATGTAATTGTTTTGTTTTATATGCTTATTATGTACAACAACAGATCCTCTAGTTGAAATACTGGAAGAAATACTTCTTCCTCGTGGAGACTCAACATAAAACTAAAGAATAACCTAGACTTCATATGAGTATCTGTCTCCTACCCAGCAGACCTACAATGAGACCTCTGCTAATCATGTTCTGTTCAGTAGTCATCACTTTATTCTATTCAGTATTTCATTTTTAAATGAAGCTACCATAATGTTGTTATGCTTGGGTAGGTTGGAGGACAATTGTTAACTTATTATCAGATGCAAAAAAGGAGGTTCCAAATTCCAAATGTTTAATAATGTCATTTAAAGAGAGTTTAAAAATATTTTTTAAAGTCCAGAGTTCCAGAAAACTTTAGTTCTTGTTAGATGATGTATCTGTCCACTTTTACTTTCCTCTTTTCTTTATGGTTTGATGATATAACCAAGTTAATTTTTAAAAAACATTTTTGTTTACTTGCATGTTTAGGAAAAAGTAAAATATTAATAATCTTGATTTGTGTTTGACTGACTCCAATTGTGTTCAGTGTGGAGTATAAGGCTATGTGCTTTACACCACACCCTCTTCTACCTGTCCCATTAATCAAATTACAAATTACTGTTCCATTTCAGACATGAACTCATTTTCCCAAAATTGGTTTAACTAGTTTTAAATCCCTTACCATATTCTAGACCACTATGGCTTTACATGGTGTTTATGATTGCAAAAACATTCTATATAGCAGTGTCTATAATGATTTATGTTCTGAGATCAAAGATACTTGTCTTCTAAGACATTTTTAAAACCGATGAGTTTTAATTCTTCTGTCACAAAGCATTGTTGCTTTTAAAAGGTAATTCCTATGTATACCTAAATGGGAAATGTCTTCATTTAAGATATCCCTTGTGCTTTTTTGTTTTGTTTGTTTTTTGTTTTTTTTTTAAGGTCCTTATTCTTTAAATGGATACAGAGTGAGAGTATATAGACAAGATTCTGCCACCCAGTGGTTTACTGGCATAATTACTCATCATGATCTCTTCACCCGCACCATGATCGTTATGAATGATCAGGTAAATAATTACAATTTTGGTGCTGGGGATCAAACCCAGGGCTTTGCACATATTAAACACACTTTGTGTGTTCTGAGTGCATGTTACTCCTAACCCCCAACTCCAGCCTCTCAAGTAATCCTGTGAAAATGATACTTTTACAAGATAATAAATACTATGTAGGGTTTCTAATCATATAACCCTTATAAAGAGTAAATGCATCTGATGTTACATAGAAGCCACTTTAGGTTAGGAAGTGATGGTGATGTCACATTTATTTCAGTACTGACAAAAATTGCTCTCTAATTGATTAGCCCTCTCCCCCACCAAATTCAAACTTTCTCAAAACTTCAGTTTTTCCACAACAATAAATGTTTCTCAAGTAATTTCTTGCATATTTTCAAAACACATAGTTCTCACATCACATTTTATTGTTGATTTCCTTTTAAGAACAGAGGGAAAGCTGAACACATAGTAAATATATGTGGAGCAATCTTATTTGCATTACCACCCTTGATAAGCCATGCTTATGATTCTTATCCTCTGTATAGTTATTGTTAACTTTTCCGCATTTTAAATTCATTTTACTGTTTTTTTTTGATAAATACAAAATAAAGAAGAAAAAAAAGAATTATGGTGAATGTAAAAGGGAACAGGTAATTTTATCTTTTGTAATTAAAATTGGTTGTGTAAGCAGGTAGTATCTTACAAATTTGAATTCCCAAATTGATTTGTAAATAGTTCAACTAAGTAAAGAAATTATACTAATGTTATGCTGGTCAGTTTGTTAGATTTAATGTTTGTTTTGTGTCATGGATTAGGTACTAGAACCACAGAATGTCGATCCTTCTATGGTTCAAATGACCTTTCTAGATGATGTCGTTCACTCTTTGTTAAAAGGTGAAAATATTGGCATTACATCACGACGCAGGTCTCGTGCCAGTCATAATATCAACACTGTTCACGTATGTATGTTATTAGTAATGCAGTTTTATAAAATACTTTTCCTTAGACTATTCAAAATCAAATAGTAATATAATCAATTTTGATTTATTTTTAGGGTCACTATACACGTGCGCAAGCAAATAGTCCCAGACCAGCAATGAACTCTCAAGCTGCTGTACCAAAACAGAATACACACCAGCAACAGCAACCAAGAAGTATTCGTTCAAATAAAAGGAAGGGTTCAGATAGCAGTGTACCTGATGAAGAAAAGATGAAGGAAGAAAAATATGATTATATAGCACGAGGAGGTAGGATCCACCTTTTAAAAATAGATTTTGAGAGAGAGATAGACAGGGTCTCACTGTATATCTCTGGCTGTCTTGGAAATCACTGACCAGTTTGGTTTCAAACTCAAGAGATCTGTGTGATGAGTGCTAGTATTAAAGGCCTGTGTCATTATACCTGGCTGGACACATGCCTTTTATTTATTTTTATAGGATATGCTTTATTTTTAAGGATATGCTCATAAATAAAAATGCATTAAAGCATTCTTATTGATAAAATAAAACTCTTTCTCATCTTACAGAAAATCCTAAAAGCAAAAACAAACATGTGCTGAGTAAAAGGAGGAACCCTGAAGAAGATGAAAAGAAACTCAGCGTGAAAAGATTCCGGACTGACAATGCTTCAGACATTTCTGAGAGCAGTGACTCAGAGAACGCGAGTAAGAGAATAAGTGATAATTCCTCTGCGCAAGCACCAGAATGTGAGCTGAAAAATAAAGTCACTTCAAAGATAAATGGAGAAGAAGGAAAATCTCAGGTTATTGAGAACGCAGGAGAAGAGACTTTAATAGATACTCAGCCTCCCTGGGATCAAAGGCAGGAAGATAAAAACCATGAAGAACGGGAGACTCCAAAGGATGGCCATCTTCAAGAAAAAATGATGCTCCATTCATCAGAACAGTCTACAGTTGCTGACCATAACCCTAATGATTCAGGTCTTCAAGAATGCAATATGGAAAACAAACACACAGTGGAATTATTACCAAAGGAAAAGTTACTATCCAGAACACCGACACCCAAATGTGTTGTGGATATCAAAAATGACACTCATTCAGAGAGGGTGGCTCAGGGAAATTCAAATACTTTTGGCCTCCAGACACTCGAGAACATGGATCCTAAGGTTAGTGATTCTAAGCATTCAAATGCTAAATATTTAGAAACAGCAAAACAAGATTCTGAGCAGAGCTGGGTCAATGATGTAGTGAAAGTGGATTTAACTCAATCAAGTGTTATAAATACTTCTTCAGGAAATGGTCACCGAGATGTGGATAAAGAGAGAAATCACTATGTCTCTTACATGTCTTCATTAAGTACAGTTTCTATCACAGAGGATCAGCTGCATAAGAGAAGTCCACCCCCAGAAACTATAAAATCTAAACTAACTACTTCAGTAGATACTCAGAAGACAAAATCCAATTCTTCGCCTGAAGTTATTAAACCCAAGATTACTCATTCTCCTGATTCTGTAAAATCTAAGGCTGCTTACGTGAATAGTCAAGCTGTTGGTGAGAGAAGGCTGGCAAGTAAAATTGAACACGAGTTATCCAGATGCACTTTCCATCCAGTCCCTACTCGAGGTAGTGCACTGGAAACTACAAAGAGCCCTCTAATTATTGACAAAAATGAGCATTTCACAGTTTATAGGGATCCTGCTCTTATTGGACCAGAAACAGGAGCTAATCACATTTCACCTTTCTTGAGCCAGCATCCTTTCCCTCTTCATTCCTCGCCCCATAGAACCTGTTTAAACCCCGGTACCCATCACCCTGCCTTAACGCCAGGATCCCACTTACTAGCTGGGTCTTCTAGTCAAACTCCATTACCCACCCTTAACACTCACCCTCTCACTAGTGGTCCACACCATTCTGTCCATCACCCTCATTTACTTCCCACTGTGTTACCTGGAGTGCCTACAGCCTCCTTACTGGGTGGCCACCCACGCCTAGACAGTGCTCATGCCAGCAGCTTGAGCCATTTAGCACTAGCACACCAGCAGCAGCAACAGTTGTTACAACACCAGTCACCTCATCTTCTTGGACAAGCCCATCCTTCTGCTTCATATAATCAGCTTGGACTTTATCCAATTATTTGGCAATACCCAAATGGAACACATGCGTACTCAGGACTTGGTCTACCTTCTTCTAAGTGGGTTCACCCAGAAAATGCAGTTAATGCTGAAGCTTCATTAAGGAGGGTAAGTGACACTGTTGTTTGTCCCAGAACAATATGTATTTGTTAATTAACTTCTGTAGGTTATTTTTTTTTAAACTATTACATTAATTGGCTATCTTTGCAGATAGTTAATAACTTACCAGACTTTACTTTTATAGATAATAGTATCTATTAGACTTTGTTTTTTGGTATATATGTTGGTAGTGAAAGTTCAGGATTAAAATTGATGTGTAATAGTTAAGTTTTTAAAAAATATATATTAGTAAATTTTTCTCCTAGTATTTGTCAAAGCTACCAGTACATAACATTGGAGAAGCCAGTGGGATAGGACTCATACTATTTTATGCCATGTACTTTTACCAACAAATAACTATGCATTAATAGCAGTGTTACACAATCAATAAAAAACTAAAGGAACAGAAGGAGTAGATATTACTGTTAAACTCCTGCCATGAAGCAACCTTTGCCTTTGTACTGCTCAGTATACTTTTTGAGTATTTCCTCAGGACTGTTTTAAATATCACCTTGCTTCCAGTAAAAGCAGTTTTAGATTTATCATTTTTATCATTTTCAAGCTCTCAATGTAGTCATCCATCCATCCATCCATCCACCCATCATGTATGTGGTGAGATGGTGAGCCATCAAGTGGAGTTTACAGGACAGTTCATCGTAGGTATTGGCTCTCTTTCTGCCATGTGGCTTCTGGAGCTATAACAGGCAGCCAAGCATGAAGGCAGGAGTCCTGCCAAGACACCCTTTCGCCTAGGATTAAGTATCTTTGAGCACTATAGAATTCTCAAACTTCTTTATCTTGTATAACAAAAGTATCCTCATTAGACTTTTAATTTCCTTATTCCCAGCTTTTGGAACCTATGCTTTACTTTCAGTTTCTAATTTTTTTTACTTCTCTTAGACACTTTATATAAGTAGATTCACATAATATTTTTCTTATTATCTGTTTTACTTTGTTTAATATGTCCTTTAGGTTCACCCATGTTGGCAAATGAGACACATAGATGGCATTTTAAAGACCGCATTCTACTTTAATTCATGTGTACATTGGTACTCATTCATTAGTGCTGGGGTCTTACCCATGTTATTCTAGGGCTCTACCCCTGAACCTGCCAAATTTTCTTCCATAAGCTCTGTAAAACAGATCTAAGGACTTAACAGACTACTCATAAAACTATGTATGTGTGTATGTATGTATGTAAAATTATACTGCAAAGATGAAAACTAAAATAGCGTTTTAAGCAAAAGAAAGATGTCTTAACCTCGTGTTTGTGATCAAGGTGATCTGACAATATAAGCAGAAGCCATTAGATTGGGAAGTAATTTTAAAATGTATTTCATAAGGTAAAAGCTTTCCTCATTGTCATGAATTCTGTGACTCGACTTCCAAGTCTTAAGTCACTGTGGCTGTCTGTGTCATTTTATATTTAAATGTTCTTGCTGTGCGTCATTGTGTATTATTCTTTTGTTAGAGTTATAACTTAACCATTAAGCTATCTTTGTGATACTTGCTACTCTTTTATTGTTGTGAGTTATAAGATTTATTTCTTTTAATCATAATAAAGGTTGTTTGAGTTTTTCTGGCATATGACTCATCCTGATGGCAGACTTAGAAAGCATGCTTTTGTGCTATATTGAGTCAAGTATAGAAAACCGTTTTTAAACATGTAATCAGACATGTATGTCATTGTCACTAACTCATCAGATAGACAACATACTGTCATGGAAAACAACTGTGTTATGCCTTCACACCTCCAACTATAATGGCCTGTTGGTATCTAGCTTGTAGAATGCAGTGGAACACACTTAAGCCTTAAATGTGATGATCTGGGAAATGTGCATAAGCTCATACAAAGTTAATTCTGTGGGGAAAATTGAGAGAGTACTTGATTATAATTTCTCCTAGTAGAATAACATTTTAGGGCTAATATTCTGGTTTTGCTGTGAGCAGCAATTTCTTCTGGTGTTGGCATCATAGGAAGTCATAAAATTAGGTGGACATAGTTTAAAGTCAAGTAATGGTACTTTATATCTACTTTTAGTGATGGAATATTTCTAGAAGTATATTTTAATGTTAGTTAGTTTTCAATAGAATATGGGAAGGTTGCATGATTCATGTTATTTAAAGAATTGATTATTTTTCACCAGATTAATTTTCAAAAATGTCAGGCTTTATGTAAATATAATGGTCAGAATTCTTGTTATGGAACTGAGTAGTGGGATTAAGTACATGACATACTCAGCCCAAGAATTTAGTTTTTTTTTAAAACAAAACAAAACAAAACTGAAGTCTAGGCTTTTGTTTTTGTTTATTAATAGAATTCCCCCAGTCCCTGGTTACATCAACCCACTCCTGTGACCTCAGCAGATGGTATTGGATTACTTAGTCACATTCCTGTCAGACCGTCCAGTGCAGAGCCTCATCGACCTCATAAAATTACAGTGCATTCCAGTCCACCAGTGGCAAAAACTTTAGTTGATCACCACAAAGAGTAAGTTCACCACTGTTTAAAACTAATAAAATACAATTGTCTTTCATTACTTATCTTAATTCACTTTTTAAAGAGTTTATTTAAAATTGGTGTCAAAACTAGACTTCAAAGAGATACTTTTCATTGTGTTTTGGTTTGTTGAGTCAGTCTGCCATCAAGCTCATGCCTTGTTTTCCAGTTAGTGAAATCATAGATGCAAGCCACTCTATATGTAGCTCTGTTTTTTTCATACTGGTATATATTCCAGTTTCAGAGAGTGAATAAAGCTGTTTGCTTTCATAATAGAATGACATTTCATAAAAACCATCTTTTGTATGGAAAGGTGATTACAGACATCTGTGTGTTTTCTTTGTAGAGAATTGGAGAGAAAAGCTTTCATGGAACCATTACGATGTAATGCATCTACATCAGTGAAAAGTGACCTGGATCTTAATAGGTCACAGGGAGGAAAGGATTGTCACTTGCATAGACATTTTGTGGGTTCAAGGCCACCCCAGGAGACTGGAGAGAGACTGAACAAATACAAGGAAGAACATCGTCGGATTCTTCAAGAGAGTATTGATGTTGCCCCATTTACAACCAAAATCAAGGGTACTGAGGTTGAAAGAGAAAATTACTCCAGAGTAGCATCATCATCTAGTCCTAAAAGCCATGCCATCAAACAAGATAAAGATGTAGAACGCTCAGTATCAGAGCTTTATAAGATGAAGCACTCAGTGCCTCAGAGTTTGCCCCAAAGTAACTATTTCACTACATTATCTAATAGTGTAGTCAACGAGCCACCAAGATCCTACCCATCCAAAGAAGTTTCAAATATTTACACTGAAAAACAGAATAACAACCTTTCTACAGCAGCCAATTCGCAGTCTCTTTCATTTATATCATCTCTTTCAAAGCCTCCGCCTCTGATTAAACACCAACCAGAAAATGAAAGTTTAGTAGGCAAGATTCCAGACCATCTTCCCCATCAGATTGCATCTCATTCAGTAACAGCTTTCAGAAGTGATTGCAGAAGTCCTACTCATTTGACTGTCTCTTCTACAAATGCACTCCGTAGCATGCCTGCTTTGCATAGGGCACCAGTATTCCACCCACCAATCCATCACAGTTTGGAAAGAAAGGAAAGTAGCTACAGTAGCCTTTCCCCTCCAACTCTGACCCCAGTGATGCCAGTAAATGCTGGCAGCAAAGTTCAAGAATCCCAGAAGCCCCCAACTCTAATTCCTGAGCCAAAAGACTCCCAGGGCAATTTTAAGAATTCTTCTGATCAGAGTTTAACAGAAATGTGGAAGTCTAACAACAACCTCATCAAGGAGAAAGCTGAGTGGCCTATGGAAAAAAACAGTGGAAAGTCACAGGCTGCTGTGGCATCTGTTATCGTCCGTCCACCGTCTAGTACAAAGGTTGATAGTGTGCCATCTGTACCATTAGCTTCCAAAGATGGAGTTTGTGAAAGATCTTCATCTGGAGCAAGTAAAACAGATTACCTCAAATCAGAAACCGGAGAGACTGGAAGAGTCATTCTACCAAATGTGAATAGAGAAAATGCTCATATAAAATCTGAAAAAAAAATTGAAGCTGTCTCTCAGGATAGTGTCCCTGTTTCAGTCATGTCTGCTGTAAATGTAGTCTGTAATACCAAAACAGATGTATTTACATCTGCTGCTACTACCACCAGTGTTTCCAGCTTGGGTGGCTCAGAAGCAGTTTACTCTTTATCAAATACCATTTTGGCCTCTACATCCTTAGAATGTACTTCTTCAAAAAGTGTTAATCATGCAGTGGCTCAAACAAAGGAATGCAAAGTCAGTACCATGGGGCCCATCACTATGGCCTGTAGTAAGACAGGAAGTGGTGTTCAGCCTAGCTCTGGCTTCTCAGGCACAACTGACTTTATTCATTTAAAAAAGCACAAGGCAGCATTGGCTGCAGCTCAGTATAAAAATAGTAGTGTCAGTGAGGCTGAACTTAATACTGTGAGAAATCAGGCAGCATCAGCTTCTCTTCCCCTGGAGAGCACCATGATTTGTGGTGGAAGTAACAAAGCAATCTCTGTAGGAAATGGGCCAGCAGCCCAGACCAGTCAGCCCAACTACCACACTAAACTGAAGAAGGCCTGGCTCACCAGACATTCAGAGGAAGATAAAAATACTAACAAAATGGAGAATTCAGGGAATTCTGTATCAGAAATTATTAAGCCATGCTCTGTCAATTTAATAGCCTCTACATCTAATGATATACAGAACAGTGTAGACAGCAGAGTTACAGGAGATAAGTATGGGAGAGATGATAAAGCCAGTAGGAGAAAAGCCAAAAGAACTTATGAATCTGGCTCTGAGAGCGGAGACTCAGATGAAAGTGAGAGCAAGTCAGAGCAAAGGACTAAAAGGCAGCCTAAGCCAACTTACAAAAAGAAGCAGAATGATTTGCAGAAAAGGAAAGGCGAGACTGAAGAGGATTTGAAACCCAATGGCGTTCTCAGCAGGAGTGCCAAAGAAAAGAGTAAACTGAAGTTGCAGAACAGTAATAGTGGTGAGTAAATATATTTGTTTATCAAAAATAAAATGGGCCAAGTGTTCTAGCAGTAATGTCTTACTTTAAACTTCATCTCTGCATTTCCTTTATGCCCCTGCAAAAGGAAAAGAGAGAAGACATAGATAGATCTTTGTTTTTAAGCGATGCTTTTCCTGTTATTTGCTGTAGGCCATGCATGCAACCCAGGGTGCAATTTAGGAGTTGCTTATAATGTTTGATCTTTTCCAAGAAATGTCAGAATATAGCTCTGATTATTACACTACAAAAGTGTATTCCTGATAATAAACTGTCTAGCTATGACATGATTTAGAAACGAATTCATGTTTACCTGTAGGCACACTACTTAATAGCAGTGTAGATGTGGTCCCATCTCATCCTCATCATGAAGTAAAGTTGTAAGCTTATGGAAGTTCCCACTGGTAACAAATGGGTAAAGTTAAAAATAGAAACTTGTGATTTTTCCACAAAAAATCAACACTTCAAGACTGGCCGGAGTTTGATTTTCCTTTTTGACTACAGCGGGAGAAAGTAAAATATACTTGCCAGTAATAGTCGTTATAAAATGTTTCTTTGTCTTTTGAAGGAATTTTCCTCAGTTTGCTTATTTCTGTATAGATTTGTTGCACAGTGCAGAAAGCATTTGATAGTTTTACTGTATCTGTGTAACTACCCACTTATACAAAGCATTTGGGACGCTGTGGATGCTCAAACAGAATTTCCATAAGTGCTTAGGTGCTTGAAGCCCCTTCCTTATGTCTTTGCAGAGTGAGGTTTTCCCACATGACTATGTGGGACCAAAGGCAGAAAAGTGAAGTAGAGAAAAGCAGGAGGATGGAATTGTAGAAAAAGGCAGGCTTAGCTGGAGACAGACTGACAAAGTGCAGTGCAGGGACAGTTAGAGGCAGAGACGTGGCTGCATCAATGGACACTTGGCATTTATTTGAATATTATACTATATATAATAATGCTGATTTTTCTTTCTCATGTTTCTCTTACTCCTTAAACTAATTCACAGGATGCTTAGTGTCAGTACTTGTTTTAATCCATGTATTTCTTTTGATGTTGTGTATTTAACTTTTTTTAAACTTCTGGAAAATAGCTTTTAACAATTTGAAAATGCCTTTGAAGTTAAATTCATAAAATTGTTTTAAATGGCATGTATATTCTCTTTTCATATTATTACTGAGTTTGCATGTTTTCAGGTGATATTCTGAAATAGTGACCAGAATGAACGTTCAATACCCCAGGTTAGTTTCAGGCCAGATACTTTAAATCCCATTGTTTGAAACTTAGGTTAATATTGACTATTAATACAACTTCTTAATTAAGGGTAGAATTGATTTGCTTCTGGTCCATCCAGAAAAATTATTTAACATACGATGTTTTCACAAGTCAAAGAATTTTAAAATCTGAATATACTTCTTGGATGCAATTTGACATTTTTCTCCCCATTGTTTAATGGAATTGTCATTCATTAGTCATGGTGGATGTCTGAGTCTGAGGCTAGTCTAGTGATGGTGTGTTTTTGGTTTGCATGTTGGAAGATTCCATATGATTGTTACAATATCATATATACTTTTAATTATAATTAACTTGATTACAATTAAAGTAAGTTTTATAATTAATAATATATTTTAACTATCCATATACATTGAATGTTTCTTAGTATATTCTATAGGGATCTGCAATAGATTTTGCTTTACTTAGTGTTTTGACATATCTTCATATCTTCTGCCTTTTTTAAATTGGAAATTGCCTGCCTTTCCCAAATAGTTTTTACATAAATTTACTTTATTTTCTTCAGTTTTCTTCATTAGATGTTTATGAATTTGTTAATAAAAACCTTAAAGGTTCTAACTATATAAAAGAAACAGTGTTGTTAGATAATTTTTGTTATCACAGTATCTCAGCTCAACACTTTTTTTATTGTCAATAAGACATTTAGAATTAAAAGATGGTGCCTTATTTTAAGTAAATACTATTAAATTTCTTTTTTTTAATATTTATTTATTTATTATGTATACAGTTTACAGAAGAGGGCACCAGATCTCATCATAGATGGTTGTGAGCCACCATGCAGTTTTGCTGGGAATTGAATTCAGGACCCCTGGAAGAACAGTCAGTGCTCTTAACCTCTGAGCCATCTCTCCAGCCCCAATACTATTCAGTTTCTAAAAGAAGTTAAATATCATCTTGTTTGGTCTCGTATAGAAGAATTATACTATCAAAAATTTTAAAAATGTATTCCTTTTTTTTTAAAAAAAATCAGAAGTGCCTGTTATAGTATCAAGTAATTAAGAATCACATTTAAGTGTCTTTTAAAAATTGGTACTGCTTAAATTTTAACAATCAGTGTTACGGGGTTTCACATTCTAAGCTGTTCCTATTTTCTAGACTTAAAAGTATATTTGTTAAAGTTAATTCCTAGTCGAAAGAATAGAAACAGATTATACTACTAGTGTAATCAATTTAGAAGTAAATGATTGAAGAAAATGTGCCAATAAAATCTTATCCTGACACCCTTTAGTAAAGTTCATAGGAAAGATCTCTTTTAAACATTGGAGGAGAAATAACCTTTAGGAAAAAAAAAATTATCTCTTTTTATTTTATGTGTTTTTCTGCCTGAATATTTGTGCACTGTATGTGTGTCTGGTTCTTGTGGATGCCAGAAAATAGCACTGGATCCCCTGGAACTGGAATTGATGGTTGTGAGCTTCCACGAGGGTTCTGGGGTTGAACCCTAGTCCTCTGGAAGAACAGCCAGTGCTCTTGACTGGAGAGCCATCTCTGTAGCCCTGGAAAAAAATCTTTATATCCTAAGTCATTCACTCTGTATGTAAGCATATGTGGATACTGGGTTAAGTCTAATGGTTTCTAGCCTAAGAAAAATACTTTATAAAAGGAGGAAAAATAAGAAACAGGTAGCAATCTTAAAAAGACCTTAGTTCTTCAATTCATCTTTAAACATCTATGTGAAAATGATTTTTTTTCTAATTACACTATTTTTACTTTCCATAGATATTTGTAGGAATTCTAGATACTGTGCTCTTAAGTTTCTGAAGAAATGTCTGGTTTTAAAAAATGGTTGAGGATTTGAAAACAAGGGTAGGAAATACTCTTCAGTTACAAATAGGGGCCTATACATCAAATATCTGTGGTAGATGTGATAATAAACATAGGATTAACAAATACAGCTGGTGGCAACAAAGCTTCCTCTTAAATGGATAATCTTTTAGATTTTTATAGAGAGAATTACAGTTGTGTATGTGCTTCGTGGAGTCTCCTGGTCTACAGGTTGCTCCTGTTATATAGATGACTGATCGCTAGTTTGTGTTAATAAATTGGAACAGTGGTACTGAATATGGTAAATAAATCTATCTTTACCTACAGATATTTAGACAGTAGTCCATTATGAAGTTGTTTTGCTTTTCCTTTTACACTTGAGAAGGAATCTCACTGTGTTTGCCAAGATTACTTTCACACCTGCACTTTAGAGATACTCCTAATGGGGAACAGTGTTGTTGCTTTGTTCATTTTTAAAAATTATTTTTATCAAAGAAAACATCCCAATTCATGTTGTAGGCCTTTTCTCTCTTTCTTCAAAGCTCTTTTATTTTTGTAAAAGTTTCTGTTCCCATCAATATATTGATGTAAAATCCAATGTTCTTGTCACAAGCAAAAGATGGTGACTTTTTGTTGATGGTGGTGGTTATTGAGACACTTACTAAATACCCCAGGCTGGCCATGAACATGTGTTCATCCTTCGAGTACTGGAATCAAAGGCATATACTTGCATACCTGGCTACAAATTTATTTTAAACTAAATGTGTACATAGTGTGAATAATTTTTGTGTTTGGTATTATATTTATATGAATATGAAGTATTTAAGGATTTCATTTCACCGGAGCATATACTGCTATTGTTTCCTGTTTTGTTAGAGTGAATGAGCAGATAAACAATGTGCTGTGGACTTAGCAGTTGTCCATCATGTAACTGGAATTTAGTCTAATATTCCTTTCTTTCCCTAAGATATAATCCTGCTAATAATTTCCCTGTTACAGCTGGCATTCCTCGTTCAGTGTTGAAAGACTGGCGAAAAGTCAAGAAGCTGAAGCAAACTGGAGAATCCTTTTTGCAAGATGACTCTTGTTGTGAGATAGGGCCCAATTTACAAAAGTGTCGAGAATGCAGACTTATTCGTAGTAAAAAAGGAGAAGAATCAACTCACTCACCAGTATTTTGTAGATTTTACTACTTTAGAAGGTAAGTCAAAATATAGGGAGTTGCAAAGTAAGGTTATTGAGTATTCTCAGAGGCCCCTTTCTGGATTGGAAGGATGTCTCAGTTCTGACACAATCTAAGCAATACTGACTCATGCTTGCTGTGACAGCTGCTGATAGGCAGTCTTTTCATACTATTACTCAATTACCTATGTTCCTGGACCATCTTTTTGAAGGTTAATTCTTTTTTAATCAGAAATACTAGCATTTTTTTTTTCCCTAAAAATGGCAAGTAAATATTCAGTTCTTGATTTTACAATTTGCTTTTGCCAAAAACAGTTGTCTATGAATGCAGGTAAAAACCACCTTGGCTATAAATATATGTCATTGTCTAGTTACATAGGAATGGTTTTACTTTTGTTAAACATACACTTGAACATTGTATACTGTCATAATATTTCACAAGTTTTATAGTAAAATACAAAAATAATTTACAAATAATTTAATATAAATATTGCTAACTACTGTAAATATAAAAAGCCATTTGTAGTTGTAAGTCTCTCTGTCCCACCCTGCTGGTCCCAAAGAAACACACAGAGGCTTATAGTAATTACAAGTTGTTTGGCCTATGGCTCAAGCTTATTACTTGCTAACTCGTATTCTTAACTAACCCATGATTCTATGTATGTTTGGCCACATGGCATGGTACTTTTGCTTCAGTACAGCATTGTCATCTTTCTCTGTGTCTAGCAGGTGTTCCTTCTCTGCTCTTCTATTTTTTAGAGTTATAGTCTCGTTCTGCCTCTACTTTCTGTCTAGCTTGTGGCCAAATAAACATTTTATTAAACTAGTATTTATAGTGACAAATATTTACAGTATATAAGAGCCTTGGCTCATAGACTTGATTAAAAAATAAAAAAGGTTGGTGGCCCTTCTAGTGAAAACTTTGTTCTTGTTCTTGAATACCATCTTTGGTCCATGGTTCCTCTGAAGCTTATAACCTGCCAAGGAGTACAGCTAAGCTGTTTCATTTGAAAATGTGTAGGTACTTAACTGTAGTTACACACATGGCTCAAAGGCAGCCTGATCTTATGAGTTTCAGGCTAGCCTGGGCTGTGTATAGAGAGATCCTATCTCAAAAAACAAAAGCCATGTATTACTATTTTACTTCAGAGTCTGTGGCCAGCAGTCCCTAAAGGCAAGGCAGGCTATTTAGGAAGAAGTTAAAGTTTCAGAAAGTGGTGCTCATGCAAGTGTGGAAGAGATTCCAGTGGTAGCAAGGGATTAGTTTTGAGGAAGATAAGAAAATCCTGGGGGCTGGAGAGATGGCTCAGCGGTTAAGAGCACCGTCTGCTCTTCCAGAGGACCCGGGTTCGATTCCCAGCACCCACATGGCAGCTAACAACTGTCTGTAGTTCCAGTTCCAGGCAAACACCAAGGCAAATAAATAAAAAGTTAAAAAAAAAAAAAGAAAATCCTGGGTTTGACAAAAAGAAATGTTTTCATTAAGACCTAAGTCAGTGCTGCTTGTCAGAGGAATATCTTATTTTTAAAAGAGAAAGGGGAATAGCGGTTTAGACATTCAAGGTCATATGGCAAGTTTGAAGCTAGCCTGTGCTATGAGACCTTGTCTCAAAAACTAAGCATCTTACCAAAATGCAAAGCTGAGTATGATGAGAAAACTAAAAATCTCAATGTGATTAAAAACATTTTATCTTTATCAGCTTTAGGCTAAAAAAGGATAGTTATAAACTAACATGTCAGGCATGGTGGTACATGCTTATGATTCTTATTCTCAGGAAGGCTACACAGAAGAATTGGTGCCAATTCATGGCCAGGCTGGGTTACAGTGTGTAGAGTTGGGTAGGAGGATTCAAAAAATAATTACTGCTTTGATAAATTGGACAGACATACTGGCTGTCTTATTCATAAAATCTTGGACAGTGTTTCCAATAGTTAATAGCTAACTGTAGTTACCTAATAATGGTTGGTATTACCCTATTGAAGGTTGAAATGCAGGGCCTTGTGCATGCTGGATAATTGCTGTACCAATGAGCTTTGGATCTTCAACCCTTACTTCTTGATAAAATGTCAAATCAGTGCTTCTCATGCCTCTAGATAGTACCTGAGATATATAAATTATTAATAGCAAGGGTGTGTGAGAAACTATCCTATTCCATGGAATTAACTTAAAACATGTTTATTATGTAGTAGAAGCATAAAAGTTATTTCTAATCTTAGTTCCTAATGATCTTATGTTTTACTGTTTCAGATTGTCATTTAGTAAGAATGGAGTGGTCAGGATAGATGGTTTCTCTTCTCCTGACCAATATGATGATGAAGCCATGAGTTTATGGACACATGAAAATTATGAAGACGATGAAATAGATGTTGAAACTTCTAAATATATCTTGGATATGATAGGTGATAAGTTCTGTCAGTTAGTAACATCAGAAAAAACAGCTTTGTCCTGGGTGAAAAAGGATGGTAAGAAAGTTCATATAATATCCCTTCTACAAATTTATAATTTAAAGAATTCTCTCGGTATTGTGTTTAATCTATAAATCCTGTGTCTTATCTAGTTTTATTGGTATTTGAGCTTTGATAATGTCACCTCTTATGTACTTGAGATACAGATAATTCCCTTTGGAAATTGAATTGATTATTTGTGAAATCACAAGGATATTTTCATAATCATGATACAACATGAACCAGTATGACAAATATCTTTACATGAAAAATTGTCCAGTATTGTTTGATATGTGTGCACATAATCTGTCAGTTTCTTATATATTGAATCTCAGCTTCCTGTTTAACTATGACTTTTTGCAGATAATATCTTCAAACATGAGACCTGTAAAACAGAAAATTTAACTACCTAATATATTTGATTACAAATTAATTACATTGATTCTGTTTACTTGAATGTAAAACATTTAGCATTAGTAAACACTAGTGTGGCATATGCTCTCAGTGTTCACTTTTTTTTCTCCTAAAATCAGTGGATTGTTTGCCAAAGTATATATGGCAATAATTAGAATCTTTGTTTTTGTCATAGCTGAAAAAGAGAGGGCTATGACTGCTAATCCACTAAGCATGCTGTGCTGCACACATGATAGAAACCCTGTTTCAGATACAAGCCAACCTCAGGATTCTTTCTCAGTCTTCCAAGGAATTTTGCTCATTATCAAGAAAGTCTGCATTGGGAGTATAACCAGCATTCTCAAGAAAGTAGAAGGAGGAGAACAATTTATGGGCAGTCTGAGCGTATGCCAGCCGCACATTAAGAAGCTATGCCATGGAGAAACAGGAATCTACTCTTGTTTTTACATTAAGATAGCTATAGATATTCTTGGTTTATTCTCAGATTCTTATTTTTGCTATATTTCAGCCAAAATTGCCTGGAAAAGAGCAGTTCGAGGTGTCCGGGAGATGTGTGACGCATGTGAAGCAACACTGTTCAATGTCCACTGGGTCTGCCGCAAGTGTGGATTCGTGGCTTGCTTGGATTGTTACAAGGCCAAGGAGAGGAAGAGTTCTAGAGGTTGGCACATAGAGCTTAGTGGGGTTAAGTCAAGATACTCTGTATTACTTGTGTCCTCCCTTAATTGTTACCTTGTGAACATTGATAACACTTGAGTAAGAAAGAGGAATTGCCTCGATTAATGTCTGCATTTGGAATGAAGCTCCATTTTTGCTTTTTATCCCCTGAGTCGATCTACTCTCAGAGAATTTCTTCACGTCACCAAATTCAATTTTAGCTGAGGCTTGTTTGCTTTCAGACTCCAGTGCACAGCTACTGGTATCTTTCTAGAATTTTTTAATTCAGTAGGCCTTCGTGTTAGGTCACCATTGAATACTTGTACATATCAGTCTTATAATGGTTAAACACATTTTCAAAGATATACTGTCATTAGTACTCTTTATCTCCTTTATCTCTTTTTGTTTGTTTCGTTTGTTTTTGATGTTTTGAGACAGAGTTTCTCTGCATAACCCTGGCTGTCGTAGAACCTTCTGTTAACTAGACTAGCCTCAGACTCAGACATCCACCTCTTCTGCCTCCTGAGTGCTGTGATTAAGGGCATGTGCCATCATGCCCAGCTATTTCATAGATTTTAAAGAATGAAGAAGAAATCTTTCTGTCACACTTTGAAATTGCTGTATATAATTTTAAGACACAAATGGTAGTAGTATTTCACTTGCTAACAGAGCTGAATATATAGTTTTAAATGGAAGTTACTAAATGCATCAAAAGTGTTGAAGGCTTGCCGCAAGCCTGGTATGTGACTCAATGATATTGCCTCTCGTATACTGACTGAGGATTCAGTTCCCACCACTGAAAAAAAAAAGAATACTTTTGTGCATGTTGTTGAAATCAGGAGTCAGTTTCAGCTAGTTCAGCAAGTTCTGCTAGGAGTCTATAACAAGACCCTGTTTTTCTTTTTCTTTTTCTTTTTTTTTTTTTTTTAAAGGTTTGCATAAGACTGGTTCAGCAGTGACTATCACCTGTTATGGGTAAAGTTAGGATGAAGTGTAGGGATTAGAAAACTAGAAGGAAAGGTTAGATGCTGTGTCATTTGAATGTCCTAGACTTGGGTGTTAGGAAGAACCATGGCTTAGCTGTCAGTCTCTTTTCATTTACTGTGTAGTGTTCTGCCTGCATGTATGCCATCAGGCCAGAAGAGGGCACCAGATCTCATTACAGATGGCTGTGAACCAACATGTGCTTGCTGGGAATTGAACTCAGGACCTCTGGAAGGGCAGTTTGTGGTCTTAACTGCTGAGTCCTGTCATCTCTCCATTCCCTACCTCACTATTTTAACCCTTTTCTTATACATTGTTTACTACCATTAAGACCTGAGTATGTAAAAGCATTTCTGAGGGGCTGGAGAGATGGCTCAGCAGTTAAGAGCACCGTCTGCTCTTCCGGAGGACCAGGGTTTGATTCCCAGCACCCACATGGCAGCTCACAACTGTCTGTAGTTCCAGTTCCAGGCAAACACCAAGGCAATTAATTAAATAAAATAAAGTTAAAAAAAAGCATTTCTGAAAATGTTCAGCTATATTTTCTTGGGATATGAAAGTAAATGTGAGCCAGTGCTCAGCGTTCGAGGTACGAGTTGTGTCATCGTAAATTCGAGGAGATTAGAGCTCCAGCCACAATGATTGAGGTGGTTTGCAACGACCGTCTAGGAAAGAAAGTCCGCGTCAAGTGCAACACCGATGACACCATTGGGGACTTGAAGAAACTGATAGCGGCCCAAACTGGCACCCATTGGAATAAGATCGTTCTTAAAAAGTGGTACACGATTTTTAAGGACCACGTGTCTCTGGGAGATTATGAAATTCATGATGTGATGAACCTGGAGCTTTATTACCAATAGACGGGGATTCCTTCTCCTTACCTACCTGCCTCCCCCCAACCCCATTTGACACTGGTGTAGATGCCCATTTTTAACAATTCACATGAATAAAAACTTGGATGCTGCTTAAAAAAAAAAAAAAAAAGAAAGTAAATGTGAGTAAAAGCGGTATAACTATGTTAAGAAATTAAATAACTTCTTAAGGTCTGGGGATGTACCTTAGAGGTAGGGCACATGTTCTTTTTTTCTTGTTCTGTGGAGCTTTTGTTTTTCTTTTGTCAAATTTTAAAAGCTTATTTTGCTGTAGTGTGTACTCCATGAAAGTTTTCTCCCCACTTTTAAACATGGTGGAATGTTTACTAAATAGGTGAGGTTGCTGCTGGCTTCCATTCTATTTGGGAGCTGTAAAGCTTGTTAGATTCCCTGACAGTCTTTAAGTCTATAACCTGTGCCTTGAGTGCATGTCCTTATGTATCATTTGGCTTTTCCATTCATTGCTTTTTATGAACCATAAGTAACTGCAGTGTAAATGGCATCTGTAGGTCCCTTTGCAGGCTTTGTGAAGGACAACTGCTGGAGTCTCTTCTGAAAATTAGTTTTTTTGTTTTTTTTTTTTTTTTAATCTAGGATTTTCATAAAGCATCCAAGATGTTGTTTGTTTTGTTTGGAAGGTCTTAGAGCCACATCCTAAGTAGATGCGTATGTCAGTAAATTTATAAAGGTCTCTGAGGCATATGGAATGACCCATGCTCTACGTCGCATTACAGCTGAATGTAGGGAGATCAGCAGTAGCAATTATCACTGGCTCTATAGAACGTCATCTTTTCCATACTTGAAACTTCTTTTCTGTTGTTTTGTGTGACTGTTAGTGGTTATTTACATGTTGGACAAGGGCTGATACCAGGCTGCATTGAACAGTAGCAAGATAAGATAGCAGTGTCTTTAAACTTGTATTAACATAAGTAGTTTAATATAATGTACAAGCCACGTATGTATAGAAAATAAAAGCTAAAAGATTATGTACAGTTTGACATCAGACATAAATTAGAAGTGATCCCTATAGTAACAATAGCAACGAATAGTCACTTTGGAAAGTGTTATCATACCCCCCCCCCTTTTTTTGTCCTATCTCATCTTATGAAAAGTCTTTGGGTGTTTGATTGTCTTTTCTAACTTTTTAAAAATAGAACAAAGCAAAATAGAAGGCTGCCATTGCAGTTGCATATAACTATAAAACCATTACTTTCATATTTTAAAAAGAATTCCTTAAAACAAGATATATTGTCTTACAGATAAAGAGTTGTATGCTTGGATGAAGTGTGTGAAAGGACAGCCTCATGATCATAAGCACTTAATGCCAACTCAAATTATACCTGGTTCTGGTAAGTCTGAGTGTGTTTTACTTTGTATAATAGGTCCTGAGTGCTGGAGATACTGAGCACCTCTCATTGTGTTAGCTGGGCATAGTTAGCAGCATTTGAGAGGCTGGGGTTGCTGTGTGTTTGAGAACAGCTTTGGTCACATACATAGCAGGTATTAGTGTCAGCCCCCACCTCTACACCAAAAAGGCAAGTATTTTTTAGAAAAGTAAGGCTTAACTTATTGAATTATCTAGTTCAAAATTATAGCAACTCTTAAATTTAATAAAGACATGGGAAAGTCTTTTCTTTTCTCAGTATAAAAAACTACACAGAAACTATGGGAGAGGGAAATTGAATAATCATAAAATTTGGATTGTAGTGAAGCTTCCTCCTAGTTTTGAGCATACTGATTTTAATAATCAGACAATAGGAAATTAAATTTGGTTGGTGGTAGTTCTATGATATCTGGAAGGGTAGTATTAAGTACTAACTGGTGAGAAATCACAAACATTCTGCTGTTCACAGGTCCTCAAACATAGTGAGGAAAGTGTATGCTCTTAACAGCCTGTGGTAATCCTTACCAACTATTGTTTTGTTTTACAGTGCTGACAGATCTTCTTGATGCTATGCACATTCTTAGGGAGAAATACGGTATTAAATCTCATTGTCACTGTACTAGCAAACAGAACTTACAAATTGGAAATTTTTCTACAATGAATGGTGTGTCTCAAGTAAGTAGAAGTTTCTCTGTTTATATACAGCCTATAGTTAAAAGACATCTTTGGGTGTTTGAAACTCAGTTAATGGCCCAGCGTGGCAGCCATTCTTGTAATGAGATCATCTAGTAAGCTGGGCAGAATTGCTGTGAATTCAAGGCTAGCCTTAGTGCACTGCCCTGGCCAGCAGGGTCTTCAGCGTGGACCTGAATGTGGGAAGGAAGCAAATGGAAGGCAAGAACACAAAGAACGGAAGGACAAGACAAATCTCTCTGTTTTAAGTCCTTCTAAGCTTTATTATTACAGCCAATATTTATACAGAATCTCTGCCATGCAGGTAGCTGGGAGGAGAATATTCAAAAGAATGTGGCAAGCCTGTGAGGGGAAGTAACAGACAGGGTAGAATTGATATGGAAACCTATCTGTTATCAGTTGAGGGCCTGGGGAAGGTCACCTTGCTGATCTGAGAAAGTCAAAGAGAAAACCTAGGCTAGCTGTAAAAGCTAACTTATAAAATATGGCTAAGTTAGATTTTGGCTCCCAACAGTGCACAGTGAGTTCTGGGCTAACCTGGGATACACTATGGGACTATCTCAAAAGACAAAAAAAACGCTCTCCCCCAGGTTTGTGTTTCTATATTGTGTAAATGTCTTACAATGACTGCTTTTAACTCTGAATAACTGAAAAAATAATGCTTAAAAATTCAACTGTCCATACTTACAGGTTTTACAGAATGTTCTTAACCACAGTAATAAAACTTCTCTGTCCGTGCCTGAGTCCCAGCAGCATACCACCCCCCAAAAATCTCAGAGTAATGGCAATAGCAGCCCTGGAAGTGTGAGCACAGACAGCAGGTTGACACCTCCAGAGTCCCAGTCACCGCTGCATTGGCTAGCCGATCTTGCTGAGCAAAAAGCCAGAGAGGAAAAGCAAGGTAACCAACTATTTAAATTTATATTAAAGGGTTGAAGTATACCAATTTACCTATTCTACATGACCTGTTAATAATTTGCTTTGGTGCTTTATTTAAATTATAGCTTAGGGTTAAGAAAGTATTTGTCTTCTTTCATTAGAAGCCAGCCCTCCCTAAGATTGATGATATCAAAATTAGTTTATATATACTCATTATGAATGAAGTTCAAAACCTCCAGGACACTCTATTTGTAAACTAACCCTTTTGTAAATGAAAATAGCAGAAAAAAAGACTTTTCACTTACAAAAGGTAGACATTCAGCTATAAATTTGAGATACTGAGGCAGGCTTTTGTATCCACAGTTAGTTTTCTTTGAGGGATTTAATTCATCCCTACTTTGTGGTTATGTGAATGGATCAGTGCCATAGCAGGCTTTTATTCCTCCCTCTAAAATGCAGGATAACCTATTTTTCCTATACTTTTAAATGTGGGCTAAAATTTTGTTAAATTATATTTCAGAAAACAAAGAATTTGCTCTTGAAAAGGAGATAAAAGAAGAGGGAGAAGAAGATGTGTCTGATTCTCCAAATGGCAGCACAGCACCTCCAGCCTCCCAAAACAGTGAGCAGGGCTCAACCCTCCGTGACTTGCTCACTACTACTGCTGGCAAGCTTCGAGTGGGCTCTACAGATGCTGGCATTGCCTTTGCTCCAGTGTATTCAATGGGAGCTTCAGTGAGTATAACAGCTAGTTTTTGTTTTATTAGATTTGGGCTTCGCTTTGTTTATTTATTTATTTTATTTATTCATCCATTCATTTAATTTTTTTATTTATTCATCCGTTTATTTATTCATTCATTCATTCATTCATCCATTTATTGATTGATTGATTGCACATACTATGCAAGTGCCCTACCAACTTAGCTATACCTCCAGCTTTTGGTTTTAAATTAGTATGGAGATTTGATGATTCACTGTGGTTCTTATGAAACAGATACAGATGAAATAATTGCTAGGTCTGGTCTCCAATTCCAATAACAACTTCAAAGTTGGAGCTTTTCATCTTTTCTCAGGTGGAATGTTGGAAAAATTCTTTGAGTCTAGGAGAGCCCTAAGATAACTCTTTACAACCTGAAGGTTACACGTGTAGGGGGAGAAAACACCTATATGGAAATATCTGTGAAGTGCTTGCAAAACAACTTTTGTTTAATTACTTATGAAGAAAAAGGAAAAATAGAATAACTACCAGAGGAGATAAATGTTATAGTTGCTTTTAAAGTGTGTGGAGGGTTCTTAGCCCGAGTCTACATCAATGTGTAAAATAGACTGACTCTTTCTGAACACCTCAGCCAGTAGTTTTCTTGCATTATCAAGCTTAGGGTTCATTACTGTTTTCAGAAGTTGTTTGTCTTTCTTAACAGAGTGGCAAAAGTGGACGGACTATGCCTAACATTCTTGATGACATCATTGCTTCAGTTGTTGAAAACAAAATTCCACCAAATAAAGCTGCCAAGATAAATGTAAAATCAGAGCCTAATGAAGAACCTGAAGAAAGCCAAAACTTTGCCATGAATGAAAACAATAAATTATATAGTGATATACCACATTCTTGGATCTGTGACCAGCATATATTATGGCTTAAAGATTACAAGAATAGTAATAACTGGAAACTTTTCAAAGAGTGTTGGAAACAAGGACAAGTAAGTGTGTTACAGGGATTAACACTCTGTGAACCTGAGAAGTAAATTGAAAGTTTTTTCTACTGAGAAAAGAAAGACTAGACATGCCCAATTAACTGATTACTAAAATTATTGTTTATGAATTTTTTTGTTTAGATGCATATAATTGTACAAGTAAGTAGATTGTTTGACAGATAGTTTTAGTTGGGGAATAGACATACATTAGTAGTGAACTTACAAAATTTAGTTCTGTTCTGATTTATGTTTTATCTTTTACTATATATATTGAACAACTCAAGACCTAAAACTAAGTAGACTTTGTGAAAATGAGTCAGAACCATTTTACTACAGCAATTCTCTGTGTTTTAGTTACCTATCCCATTTGATGAAAATGGTCTTCAGTCTAGAACAGTACCACTACCACTGAACATCATCTAGATTTTGCATATACATAAGACTGTTTTCATGTATCTTTAGTCTGTTTGATTCTGCTCCCATTGCTGAACTGAAATTTTGAACACTTCATTTTATTTTGAGACTTTTTGATAGGAAACAGGTATGTGAATAGTTTTATGAGTGTGTTAAAGATAAGGGCTTTATGAAAGGTGTTGTAACAAAGAAAAGAGAATGGCTAGTCCAAGGTACTAATTCAAGCAGGCTATTGTTAATTACTTAGGAGGTGAATGAAAATTTGCTTGCTAACAATGAAGGGATTGATATAGTTATTGCAGAACTCTGTAAGTAGGTTGCCTTATTATGAACCTAGAAGAGAGTGATAAAGAAATACATAGCTTAAAGAACTCACGATGAAAGGATTTTAAATACCAAAAACTTTTAACATACATTGTACGTGAGAGCTGCAATTGGCAATTTAAAATCATTGACAGTGCAGCAGATACTTACAGGAGAATAATACCAGAGGAGATAAGCCTGATTGGGAAGTCTTGGTATTTCAGTCAGAAGATGGATGACAGTAGCATTAGAATTCTACTTGGAGTAATTTTAATATATCAATTAGCTGTCTTTTTAAAGATTGGCAAAAAGCTTAATGAAAGTACACAGGAACTGTAGTATATGAATTGCCAACAGTAGTTACCTAATATCTGGGCCCATTTTAAGAGTTGAACATACTATTGAAAGAACATTTAATAGAGCCTTAAACTTCAGTCGTGCTTTTTTTTGTATGACATTTATTATATATACGGGTGTTTTTTTTTGCATGTGCGTCTGTGTACCAGTTGCATGACTGGTGCCTGTAAAGGCCAAAAGAGGGCATTGAATTCCCTAGAATTAGAGTTGCAGATGATTGTGAACCACTGTGTAGGTCCTGGAGATCAAACCCAGGTTCCCTGCAAGAGCAGCCAGGCTCTTAACTGCAGTGCGTGCATGCGTGCGTGCGTGTGTGTGTGTCAGTGTCTATGAGTATGTGTGAGGGTCTCACTAAGTTGCCCCAAGTACTCATTGTGTAGACTAGATTCAGAGAGAGCTGCCTCAGGGTGGTTTGGGCTTTTAAAAAAATCTTTTCTGATTTGCAGTTCTAACTTGAGACTTTTATTTTTAGAGACTTTTTAAGTCATCGTTTCATAAAATTTAATACATTATTTGGAATAATAACTTAGTAATTTAACAGTGGAACAATTGAACAGAGGTATTTTTATATAGTCTATTAGGTTTTTTTAGAAGTAGTAAATCTTTATAGGTTTTCAATTAAATAATGTAAAATTTGAATTAATGAGATTTAAAAGGTAAGATTCACAGTAGTCATTAGCCTTAAAGTGTAGTATGCCTGTACTTGTTGTTATTAGCACCCTTTTAGAGGTAAGAGAATGTGGCTGAAGAATTGTAAATTCAGTGTACACAATGTTTTGATTTTGACTTTTATTTTAAATGTTAATGCCTACATTACACACTTAGAAATAGATTACATAGTGTTTAAAAACTTTGCCTATAGATAAAATAGTGACTGAAAATAATTCTGCTACCCATAAATGCAATCTTCAGAGTTTTTTTGAAAATTACTATTCACTGAAATTTCTATACAAAAATATCATTTGTTTGATAGTCCCAGCACTGAGAAAACTGAAGCTGGAGGACAGCTTGTATTACATTGCAAAAACTCTGTCAAAAGAAACGAAATAAATAAGTAAATGGCACCATTCTTGCCATGGTGTTCTTTTATTATTGTTTTCATTTACATGTAAGCATCTTTCCCAGTCCAAAACTGTAAGTATCTTCCTTTATATTCACAAGTTTGCCATACGTCCATGATTTCATAGTACCATCCACTTGAGTGTACAGTTGTGCTTTGAAGGGCCTAGGCACCTTTTAACTGTTAATCTATTTGTGTTTATTTATAAGCCTGCCGTGGTTTCTGGTGCCCATAAGAAAATGAATATTAGCTTGTGGAAGGCAGAATCTATTAGTCTGGATTTTGGAGACCACCAAGCTGATCTTCTGAACTGCAAAGACAGCATTGTTTCAAATGCCAACGTTAAGGAGTTCTGGGATGGTTTTGAAGAAATTTCAAGTATGTTATTTTTTTACTGTTGTCTTAAATTTTTCACCTGTAAAGCATACAAATTTGCATTGTTGTTCAGTTTGTAATAAGGGAGACAGGTGTGGAGATAGTGGCACTTAACCTGTCCTCAGCACCCGGTCAAAGCTAGAGTACCAGGTCATCCTCATCCACCTGTGAGGCCAGCTGAGGTAAATAAGACCCTGTCTGTCGAAGACAAAATAGTAATTCACAGTCCTAACTACTCTTCATTTCCTTTGACTTTGACATAATGTAAGCAGTATTTCCTAATATAGACTGTTGGTAACCTCAAAATTGTGGAATTAAGCTATATAGTTTATGTCAAACACTTTGAAAATTAGAAACTGTAAAGGTAAGACTAATAATAACAAATAGAGATAATTCTGAAGACCTTTTTTTTTTTTTTTAAGATACTACAGGTAGTTAAGTTCATGTATCTAATATTTAAATCTTGAGGCAAGAGAGATGGTTCATCAGCTCTTGCAGAGAACCAAGTTTGGTCACTTTGGGTAGCTCACAGCTGCTTATAACATCAGCTCTAGGAGATCCAAGGCCCTGTTCAAACTTATTTGGGGACACACACACACTCAAAAATGTGTTGGTATTGCACTAATACATGAAGAAAAAGGCCAGTCAGTGCCCATGAAGCATCTATGTACAACCGTCTAACCATTCACATTTCTTTCCTGAATTAAAAGGCCTAAGTTATATTTTAAATAGCTAACTTGTATTTTTATAGAACGGCAGAAAAGCAAAAATGGAGAAACAGTAGTTTTAAAGTTGAAAGACTGCCCATCTGGAGAAGACTTTAAGACCATGATGCCAGCAAGGTATGACTTGGGTTGTTGAGCTGAGCTTGTTTTCAGCATAACTACAAATATAAGCATTAAACTCTTTTTTTGTTTGGTTTTTGTTTTTCTTAATAAAAATAAATAAAAGCAAAACTAAGTCTCTGTAGGCTCATCAAGGGTGAATCCTTTACCCTGAAGAAATCCTTGTGTAAGGGTACGGTGGTGTCCTGTTGTAGGACTCCCTCCTATTGGAACTTTGACCTAGTTTGTTGTGTTTAGGAAAGTATAATTGAAACATTGGTATCATGTATACTAATTAGTACTGTGCCTGCGTTGTACAATAATCCAGTTTATAGACTTTGAAGGGATTCACTCTAGAATACTGTTGGGTAGTTTAAGGGCAGACAGAATATTTGCAGTCTTCTTCACAAGTTTAGAATTTTGTACTTGCTGGACAGTGGTGGTGCATGCCTTTAATACCAACACTTATAGAGGCCGCGGCAATAGGATCTCTGTGATTGATGCCACCCTTGTCTAAAGAGTGAGTTCTAGGACAGCAAGGGCTACTCAGAGAAACTCTGTTACCCTGTCCAAATAATAATAATAATTAATAATTATTATTTTATACTTCAAAATGCTTGAAATGGAAATCTGTATTCAAAATCAAGCTGTGTTGTTTTCTTTAGATATGAAGACTTTTTAAGAAGTCTGCCATTGCCAGAATATTGCAACCCAGAAGGGAAGTTCAATTTGGCCTCTCATTTGCCAGGATTCTTTGTACGCCCTGATCTTGGACCCAGGTTATGCAGTGCCTATGGTAAGTATATGTTAACATTTATTTGGGTTTCTATGAGAGTTTAACAGATTTTAGCCTAAGAGCAAATTGTCCAATGATTTTTACCTATTAGAAAACCTGTTCTTTAACAATGCCATTAAACTCTTTTTAATGTCAAGTATATAGTGTAGGAATTAACAGCCAGTATACTTAAGTATACTTTAATCTTTATAACATTTCTATGTAATTTTATTGATTTGTTTTTTGTTTTTTTTACTTTATTTATTTATTTGCCTTGATGTTTGCCTGGAACTGGAACTGGAACTACAGACAGTTGTTAGCTGCCATGTGGGTGCTGGGAATCGAACCCGGGTCCTCTGGAAGAGCAGACAGTGCTCTTAACCGCTGAGCCATCTCTCCAGCCCCTATTGAATTGTTTTATATGTGGCATTTCTATTGATAGTTTTTAGCAGCTACATTTTAGGGGCAAGTATTTCTAAGAAGGTAACTAAAACTAAAAGTTTTTTATGGGTATAATAGCAGTACATTGTAGAGGTATATGATACTCTGACATAAAAGGTCTCATTTCTCACACAGGTGTTGCTGCTGCTAAAGATCATGATATAGGAACCACAAATCTCCACATTGAAGCTTCTGATGTTGTGAATATTCTGGTCTATGTCGGCATAGCAAAAGGAAATGGTGTCCTCTCCAAAGCAGGTAAAGAAACTAAAAGAGCAGCCACAGTTACTACTGAGTTACAGAGCTGACACAGTAGATTAGGGTGGTGGGGAGTGCTTTCTAAAACCTTGGTTACCTGAAATCTACTTTTCTTTATCATGTAGAAAAATCATAATTTTAAAATAACATTCTTATTTGGGACTTTGATTTACTAAGTATTATATTTATGAATACATTTTGTTAAACTGACTTGTAAACATGTGCCTAATAGGTTTTGGGGTTGTGAGTGTAACATACTATTTGTGGTTCTAACATCTCCACCCTCCACCTCATCCCTGTTGGATTCAGAAGAAAACATTTTTTCAATAACTATCTTTCCATTTTCTTAGATTTTACTTTTCACTCTTAATTTTCTCTAAACTTTTGCACTGTTACCTATTTCTTCCTTTTTAAATATAAAGTCAGAGCTCTTAAACTCTTCTTCTCCATGACTTCTCTTTAGAGTAGGTGTATTGCTCAGGGTGGAACATTTGCCTAGTTCTGAGAAGTAAGCCATTTTGATAACTGGAGCCATTCTCTTACTCCTACCTTCAGAACACTTCTTTGCCCTATCTGACTCTGTCTTTTTCCTGGCATGTTTGGATAGTTCAGTCATTTCTTTCTGGACCATTGTGATGGTGCTCTCTTCTTGATTCTATATTCGTATTACATTTAAGACCTTTCGGAACTTTATGAAGTTCTGAATTTTTAACTTCTCCCCAAATGATATAACAAATATTTGAATTAAGAAACCTTTTCAGCCATACTTGTTGAGTAGTATAAAGATTTTGCCATCACAGATGTTAGGAAACTTCTGATACATCCTTTGGAGGAAACAATATTTAAAACACAGAAAACAGACTGAAGAGATTCCTTAATGGTTAAGATTACTCATTGTCCTTCCAGAAGACTCAAGTTCAGTTTCCCGCACCCATATATGAGCTCATAGCTCTCTGAAACTTCAGTGCCAGCAAATTTGATGCCTTCTTCTTAACTTCTTAGGGAACAGGCACACACATGGTACACATGGTACACATGCATGCATGCAAACAAACACTTGTGCAAATTTAAATAAACCTAACATTTTTTTTTAGACCAACTTGGAAAATTTTGCTATAAGCACACTTCAAATGCCTAGAGTTGATGCCTTTTTGTTCTTCCAGATTTTCTTACATAGATACAGTGATTTCTAGTGTGCCAACATTTGGCAAGAGTTACCTGATACTGCTTTAGAATCATAGCTTTATGAAGAGATCAGTTTGCGTGTGAGGACAGATTAACTGTAGTAAGGACAGAGGTCCTATTGAAATTAACCAGAATGCCCTTATGAGTAACCAATATTAAGCAAACCCACTCACCCTGTTTAACTCACTTCATTCAACCTTTTAGCACAAATACAAAATTAAGACAGTGGTTCCTATTGGTCTTAGTAGTTAGAGAACCCAAATAATGTCAAAAAATAACTTTAGGTTAAGATATGCCTTGAGTTTATGATACTGTTCAGACCATTTCCCTGACATGGAGGATGTTGTTTATTTTGAAACTAAATTTCTAGCTGTAAAGTAGAGATTCACTGTCTCTGAAGCAAACATGGAAATCACTGTATCTCTTCTGTGGACACAGGAGTCTCAAACTCCAAGCTCTGTTCCCCCTGCAGCTGGGGTATATGACTGGGTTTAAAGAGTACTGACTCTAGCCCTGCAGTGATCATGCCTTTGTCTACAAACTGACATGATGTGAGTGGGAATCTAGACCTTGTTGCACAATTTCCAGACTAGTTTGACCTGCATATTGAGACACCCCTCCCCCAAAAACAACAACAACAAAAGCACAAGACAAAAGGTCTTCTCTGATAGCCTTAGAAGGTCCAGCTCTCTGATAGTCTTTACTGACCAATCGAAAATAATTGCCTGTGTTTCAGGAATACTTAAGAAATTTGAAGAAGAAGAATTGGATGATATTTTAAGGAAAAGATTAAAGGATTCGAGTGAAATGCCTGGTGCTCTGTGGCATATTTATGCTGGAAAAGATCTTGACAAAATAAGGGAATTTCTTCAAAAGGTATAATTGAGGTTTCAGAGAATCCTATCCCTACTTTGAACATGACCTAACTATTTATCTGCCTTTTTATTTTCAAATTTTACAGTATAAGATAATTCAATTACTTTTAATTCTTTTAGTGTTTTAGTGAATTTTAGTAGCTTCTTTATAGTGGACTAGAGAGATGACTCAGCAGTTAAAATCATTTGATGCTCTTGCAGAGAGGACCCAGGTTATTCCTAGGACCCACAAGGCAGCTCATAACTATCACCAGCACTGGTACACAAATGTAAACACCCATACGGATAAATTGTAAAAAATAATTAAATGGACAAGATTTTAGTTTTGTGTGTGTGTTGTTGTTTTTAAAGCTCATTTCATTTTGACATCTTTGAAAGGTGACCTTTTCTTGGCTGGGAATGGTCTCTGGTGCCCTACATTGAAGCATTAATCTACCTGAGACAACCACACACAGTCATCATAATGCTGGTAAAGAGAGATGGTAGAAATTGCCTGGCAGTTTGGGGTTTTTTTAGTCTTTGAAAATTTCATTCATGTATATAATGTATCTTGGTCATATCCCCCTGCTCCCTTTTCACCACATATTTCCCTCCTTAGCTGCCTGCCTTTTTGGAAAGGAAGGTGTTTGAGACAGGGTTTCTCTGAGTAGCCCCGGTCTTGGAACTCACTCTGTAGACCAGGCTGGCCTTGAACTCAGATATCTGCCTGCCTTTCCCTTCCCAGTGCTGGAATTAAAGGCCTGCACCAGCACCACCTGGCTCTTGTCTTTTTTATAACCCACCAACTCTAGTTTATGCCACCTCTATGTGTATGGTATAGGTTTATCCAATAGGCTGTGGGCATTCTTCTAGTAACTAAAGACAAGTGACTCTGCCCAGAAGCCATCAGCTGCCAGTAGCTCCTTGCTCGGGGCAGATCCTGGGAGCTTCTGCCCCATTGGAAATTTTAAATGGTTAGGGTAGTCACAGCTGTTGTGAGTTCATGTTTTAACAGCATGTCACTGTTAGAAGATGGCATTTTGTATTTCATAGCTCTCCTCCCTACCCTTTAACTTTTACATTCTTTCCTCAGAGGGGATTGGGCACTTGCTTTGATCAGTTTGGAGTCTGTGCATTAACTTCCACCTACTGCAATAAGAGTAGGCCCAGGACTGTGGATCAACATGAGCATTCAGAGCTGTTTGGGTAGTTGCTAAAACATGGAACTAGCTAAAGAAAGGTTCTTTATTTTCTGAGTTTTGCTCTGACTCATAACCTTAACAGTGATTCTGCCTTACCATATTTGATTGGTCTGTAATATTTGTTTGAATATACTAAAATTTTTCTCCATAACACTTTTAATTCTTGGATTAATTTCTAGTTGACCAGAATGTAGTTCTTGACTAAAATAAATAACAAAATTAAATTTGGTGGTTTGAAGGATTTAAGGAATTATTATTGTTGCTTAATTTGTTCATCTTCTCTAAAGGATTTAAATAATATTTCTGTGATCTATGTGAAGAATCCTTGCAAATTACTTCTGTATACTGGCATGCCTAAAAGTGTTTTAACCTAAAATACAATAATTGTGCCTTTTAAATTCATAATTGTGCTTTTTATTAGCTGTTAATAATTCCTTGAAATAGATTCTTAAAGTGTTAGGTTGCTAAGTCTAAAACAATTTTCTTTGTAAATATTCTAAAGGGGTTATGAAATCCATGTGCATGTTTGTTTGGTTTGGCTTCAGAGAGAAAAACAAGCAAGTGGTTTTTCTTCATCTTCATGATTAGAAAACAAATATAAGGAGGAATACCAAATAATGAGGCCTCACAGAAGGGACCATGAACATTCCTATAACAGCAGTGGTCTTTTAATATCCTCTGACTTCTTTTTTTTTTTTAACTTTATTTATTTATTTATTTATTTGCCTTGGTGTTTGTCTGGAACTGGAACTACAGACAGTTGTTACCTGCCATGTGGGTGCTGGGAATCGAACCCGGGTCCTCTGGAAGAGCAGACGGTTCTCTTAACCGCTAAGCCATCTCTCCAGCCCTATTGACTTCTTATCAATTGCTGCAAATCTTTTTCCTGTTGCTGTTGTTTTGAGATAGATTCTTACTCTTGCTCTGACTGGCCTGGAACTCACCAGTAGACCTTCACCCCAGAGAGAGATCCAGCTGCTTCTGCTTCTAGAGTGCTGGGCTAAATATGTACCACCATAGCCCAGCGTTGTCTTCTTAGAATTAAGAAATAGTCATTGATGTGTTAGTTTGAGAGTTATTTTTATTTTATATGTATAGGTGTTTTGTCTGCATTTATGTTTGTTTACCATGTGTGTGCAGTGACTGAGGACACAGAAAGAAAGAAAGCACTGGAGTTACAGATAGTTGTCAACCGTCCTGTCAATATTAGGAATGAAACCCAGTCCTCTGCAACAGTAGCCAGTGCTCTTAACCCCTGAGCCATCTCTCCAGTCCATAATCATTGTTTTATAAGAGTATGAGAACAAAAGACCAATATAAGTTTAACTCAGATTTTGCAATCCCATTAAATTGGTATGTATATTTTTATTTTAACCTCTATCAGATTTCAAAAGAACAAGGCCTTGAAGTTCTGCCAGAGCATGATCCAATACGGGACCAAAGCTGGTATGTGAATAGAAAGCTCCGCCAGAGACTGTTTGAGGAGTATGGAGTGAGAGCCTGCACTCTGATTCAGTTCCTTGGTGATGCCATTGTTTTGCCAGCAGGAACACTTCATCAGGTATATATTTATGAAATTCTAAAATTCCTGTACTGGAAAGAACTGATTTTGGAAAAGCAGTTATTCTGTATAAAGGTAAAAAATACAAGATGTTAAATAGGAAAATGACCAGTGCACTATATTTCCATTAAAATGGTATTTATAGTGTTTGAAATCTAAAGTAGTTGAATACTTGTCAACAGTTAACTTCCTAGAAAGTGTATTGGATGGTCATGTTCTAGTTTCGTGTTCATTTCAGAGATGTTAATGACAGTCACTGATGAATTGGGATTCAGAGCCCTACCTATAGGTCATTTATTTGTGCTAGCCTCGCCAAAAAATAGATAACTTGTACTTAGATGTAAATGACTTTTAAGAAAACTGTCTATGGTTGAATAATAATAAGACTTCTGTTTGATAATAGAGAATAGGATTTGCAAGTCCTTGTTTACATGTGTAGCTTGCTAAGTATCAGAGTGGTTTTTGTTGTTTTCAGTCATTTGAGACACGATGGCCTCCTTTAGCCATCCAAGTTCTGGGATGTTTAAAATGTAGTCTTACTTTGTAGACCAGGCTCGTGAACTGTCAGTGGGTGGTGTTTCTGCCTCTGTCTCCCAGGTGCTGGGATTACAGGTGTGTGTTACTATATCACATTTTGGTATTAACTTTTCTTAAAGTGGACATTGCAATCATTCATATTTATGGTGAAACTTTTAAAATTATATGTATGTGTCTCTGTGTATTGGTATAAGCAAGTGAGTACAGGTGCTTGTGGAAGCAGGAGCTACAGTTGTTACAGGTGGTTGTGAGCTACTGCTGGGGGCCCTGGGAACTAAACTCAGGTGCTCTTAATAGCCCAGCCTTCTTTCCAACCCCCCACTGCGCCACCCTTTTGTGAGGACATGGTTTAATGTAGCATAGGCTAACCTGGAACTTACTGTGTAGCTTACTGAAAATGATCCACAACTTGTGCTTCTTCTGCCTCTACCTTCTGCTTTTATGAGAATGCTGTTTTATTATACTCAATCCTTCTGTGATGTTCATACCTGTAAAGCTTGCACTCTGAAAGAGACAGGAAGGTTGTGTCAGGTTCCTTTCTGCCTAGACTACAGTCAGACCCTCTCCTGATAGATAAATAACTACTATTTATTTATTTTTAAATTTTGTTTTAAGTTGTGGATATGTGAGTATAGGTGTCCACAAGGTCAAAGGCATAAGATCTTGAGCTGGAGAGATGGCTCAGCGGTTAAGAGCACCGTCTGCTCTTCCAGAGGACCGGGGTTCGATTCCCAACACCCACATGGCAGCTAACAACTGTCTGTAGTTCCAGTTCCAGGCAAACACTAAGGCAAATAAATAAATAAAAGTGTTTTAAAAAAAAAAAAAAAAAAAAAAAAAGGCATAAGATCTTCTTGGAGCTGAAGTTACAATTTACTGGCTTACAATAAGGATAGCCACCTGACATGGGTGCTGGAAACTGAACTCACATCTTCTGTAAGAGTAGTACATGTTTTTAACTGCTGAGCCACCTTTCTTGCCCACAGTATATACTCTGGCTTTTCTCTCTTTCTCTTTGGTCTTTTTAAGACAAGGTTTTTCTTTGTAGCTTTGGCTGTCCTGAAAATAGCTCTGTCGACCAGGCTGGCCTCTAACTCACAGAGATTTGCCTGTCTCTACCTCCCGGGTGCTAGGATTGAACCACCACCACCCAGCTCAAGCCTGGCTTTTTTTTTACCATGCATTTCAGATTCATCCATGTATAGAGCCTGTGGTCCATTTTTGTTGCAGTGAGCTGTGGTGGCATAGGTAATATTTTTCAGTCTTATCTCTGTAACTGGAATACATTTGAGCTGTTTCTAGTTGGGCAATAAATAAATGTAAACATGTACATATTTCCTTTTCTCATTAGGTAAATACTGGCTAGTGGTATCTGCCCGATCAGATTATAAATGTATCACTCACTTTAAGTCACTTTATTATTTTGCTTCCTCTCTAGCCCTTGCTACTTTTGCGTATTTTGTTGTTGTTTTTCTAGGTGAGTGTGGGAAATAAAGGAAAGGACAGAGTTGAGATGGCATTTTATTGTTTAAAAACAAGGCTGGCTTTAGATGTTCAGTGATCTCCTGGCCGGTTCCCAGACTGCTTTCTTACTGGTCCCATAGCTCCAGCCTTTAGAAGTTAGGTTAGAGAGGGACTGAACTTCCATGACTAACAATGAATCCTGCCTAAGAACTACACTTTGATACATGCTTAAACAATTTGACCCATGTAAAATTGCATTTTAAGGCCAGCACTGCTAGGAAAGAAGCAGCATGCTGTTCTGGCCTTGCAGCAGTAAGTAGGATGCCATTTAAACAGTACTGGGCAGTTTTTTTTTTTTTTATCTTAGCTACTGGAAGTGTGATGGCTATAGTTCCCTTCAGATTCTAAAGCCTACTCTAAAATTATAACTTATTTGTGTTTGTAAATCTGACAAAGTTTGTCATCCCTAGTCAGTGCTCCTATACCTTGATCTCTTGTACTTACTGTCCCTCTACTGTTGTGTTTTGAATGGCCCTTAAAATTGAGGTAAGACCTAGGGCTAGAGCATAATGGCAGAGCAGTGGCCTAGACTGTGAGGCTCAACCCCACCCCCAGTACAGCATGGGAGAAAGAAACAGAAAGGAAAAGAAAATGAACAGAAAAGTTTGCTCTAAGATTTTTAGCTTAGTAGACTGTTTTAGTATTTATAGTGAGTAGCTTCATGATGTCTTTAAGAATTACAAGTTGTCAGCTGGGCTGAGTGATGAGGGTACACTCCTTTAATCCCAGCACTTGGAAGTCAGAAGCAGGCAAATCTCTGTGAGTTGGAGGTCAGCCTGGTCTACAGAATGAGTTCCAGGACAGTTCTATTGCACATAGAAACCTGTGTGTGTGTGTGTGTGTGTGTGTGAGAGAGAGAGAGAGAGAGAGAGAGAGAGAGAGAGAGAGAGAGAGAGAGAGAGAGAGAGAGAGAGAGAGAGAGAGAGAGAGAGAGAGAGAAATTGTCTGCATTTTAATGACTAAAAAAAAAATGTGTGGAAAAACTTTCTCACATTTTCACAAGCAACCAAATAATGATGAGCACCCCCCTTTAAATAATTTATTTATTTTTCTTTTATATACATTGATGTTTTGCCTGCATGTATGTCTGTGTGAGGGGGTCACATCTTGGAGTTACAGACAGTTGTGAGCAGCCATGTGGGTGCTGGGAATTGAATCAGGGTCTTCTTGTAGAACAATCTGTGCTTTTAACTACTGAGCCATCTCTCTAGCCCCTGAGCCCCTCCACTTAAAAAAGATAACAGACTATAAAACCTGAAAAGCTCTGTTTTCTTACCTCCTTCCTCATGATTAACGACTCATACATCAAACAGAAGGAATAGATGGAATGAGAAGTTCTTTTGTGTTCTGCTTTAAAACTGGATTCTTTGCTGTTTAACCCCCAAGCTTTCAGCAAAATATATCAAATAGAGGTTTGTTCAGAATTATATGCCACCCTGTAATAATTAGTAAAAGTTGGCAGTCTGAAAACATTTTAAAGCAGCCATAAATTGGCAAAGCTGACATAGCCTTTCCAAACTCTGGGAGGTAACAGCTCAGAAGAGCCAAGAGGCCATTTTAAGAAGAAAGTCTCTTTAAGGAAATCTCTGTCAGCACACAGCTGACCACTGGAGGAAAAAAAAAAGGGGGGGGGGGACAGAGACTTCCTGACCAAGCCCAGCAAGAAATACCGCCTTCTCAGAAACTCTGCAAAATGACTTAAAGGATGACCACAGTTGTCAGCGACCTATGACACCAAATCTTGGGGCAAGGGAGAATCACATCGGTACATGCCCAGTTTTCAGCCTAGACTGGTAAACAGAAAAGGATAGCATGTTCAGAGCAGAAATGTTCCCAAGGAAGCCCAGAATTTGGACTTACATCGCAAAAAACCTCAAGGAAACACCATGGGTAAAATAACCTAACGGGAAACCACAAGGATGATGGATGAAGAGAATAAAAGAACAAGACATTGAACAAAGGATCTAAGTGAGAATTTTGGAGCTACAAGTGATTTTTTTTTTAGGTCATGTTAGAGCTCAGCATACCAAAAGGTAACATGCTAAGGCTCCCGGAGAACTCTGACCCCACAGCATGCCCAGATAAAACATGGGAGACACAAGGCATTGGAGTCCAAGTAGATGGTATGCAAGAGTTAATGTAGCAGTGTAAAGCATCTGTTATACAAGACAACACAGGAGTTGGGCTCCTGTTGACTTGCCATTTATTGGCTGATTTGTCTTGGGACAGGAGCTGAGCATCTCATCCATAGTCTACTGTTGTGAATAGAGCATCTGTTCTGCAGACATTAGGAAGACCCAGTGAGACTGTTCAGACACGCTGCACATGTGAGGCTCCCACTGTTACTCCAGAGGAACCAGCAGCCTAATGAGCACAGAAACAGAGCGTTTACTTTATGGTGCTACCAACATGTCAATAGAGGCCCAGTGCTTGAGTTACACAACTCTGCAGACTTCAGCAGCTGTTCAGGTGGTCATCTCCAGAGGTGGAGCTCTAGCCCCTCTGGAATCCCATCACCCTGTCATCAATTAGACTCTTTCCCACAGTCTCCATTTCCCACTTAACTATCAGCCTCATCTCACTCTTCCCAATTAAATTTGTTTTGCAAACTTAAAATTAGAGTAAATGTAAGTGCTTAGTTTTTCAGTTATTCCTTCTTTCCCAGGAATTTTTATGGCATTTAAAAACCTTTTGAAGACAACTAAAGACAATGAAATCTCAGATTAGATCCACTTGGGCCTTCTCTGTTATACAGAGCATTGAGAGAAGCATTGTTAGGAACACGGACGTGCAGAAGGTGTGACTGCTAAACAAATGGCACAGTGCTAGTGACTGCTCCTGAAGAAAACCATTCAGTCAACCAAGAGAAACTGTTTTCAAAAATGTAGACTAATGATCGGAGGGTCTCTTTAATTGGCTAATTTGAAACAAAGGCACAAATAGCAAAAAATCTAGATCAGTACTGAAACTAAAATTCCAACCCCAGTGCCTAGCAAATGAACTAAATTGCATTTCTGTTTGTTTATTACTGTTGACATGAGTAACAAAGAAATAGCAACCACACAGATAGAGTGCTTCTTACAGCCTCTCTCCTTAGCAAGGTTTTACCATAATAATTTTGAAAGCCCATGTAGACAATATTGATAATTTAGGATCTTATTAACCTCTCCAAAGGATTCCTGGAAAAGTCATTTGTTTTTATCATTTAAAAATACTTCATTTACAAAAATCACTTCATATGAAGCTTCCTGATGACATAACTTACTCATTAAAGTGTGGTCTTAAGCTCTGAAATCCATTTGACGTTTTGGGAAAATTCTCTGGCAGAATTGCCCTTTGTATTTATTCATTTTAGATAGTTTGACTTTGCTTTTACTCTCTCAAAACTTGCATTGTACATTTTTTCTTTTGCAATAGGTACAAAATTTTCACAGCTGTATTCAGGTAACTGAAGACTTTGTCTCCCCAGAACATCTTGTACAGTCATTTCATTTAACGCAGGAACTAAGGCTTTTGAAAGAAGAAATCAATTATGATGATAAACTACAGGTAAGGAGTGAGTTTTGGTTTGTTGGCTGTATATATTCAGGAAAGGGGATGTACATATCCTAGCTCAGGCAGCTACTGCTTGCTTAGCACACCAGGACAGTCAACATCAGCATGGGTTTAACTGAACTGATGTTGAAATCCCAGTTGATTTCACTTTGAATCTGTTACCTGTTTTAAATTTGATACTCCTTGCAAGGTTCTGTTAAAGTTATCATCTTGCTTTTTAAGCAGGCACATAGTGCATGCCCTATATATAGTTCTAGTACTGCAGTTAGGGGATTGCTGTTTGAGGCTCACTTGGGCTACAATGAAATCCTGTCTCAAAATAAATGTGTAATTTTGTTTTTAATCCAGCAGCTGTCCTTTGTGAATTTCTCACCAGCTCAAGTGATTACAAATCTCATCATCTCTTTCAGGTTAAGAATATTTTGTATCATGCAGTCAAAGAAATGGTGAGAGCCTTGAAGGTACATGAAGATGAAGTAGAGGATGTCGACGACACTTAGGTGTGGTTGGAACTGGGATGCCCCTTGAGTGACAATAGGTCTGACTTGAGCTCCATAAAACCATCAGTGCCAAGAAATTCTCTTTGTAGTAATTACTTGCTACTGACACCATACCAGTATAGCATTATGTCACAGCTCCTGTGATTCAATGCTAGCTATAAAACAAGCTAAATTTAAAAGCAGCACTATATAGAGCTGCTCCTGTATCATAATGTATATGATGTTTGTGAAGATGCCAGATTTAAAATGATGTATTTATTTTTGGTAAAAAAAAAAAAAACAAAAAAATATCTATGCTATATTGTTGATCAAGTGTAAATGTGCTCTTGTACAGTTTAATAAAATAAACAATATTTTTCACTACATCGAGACAGTTACTGTGAGAATAGGACATACACACCAGCTGTTGCCTGTGTTTGGAGAATTGCTGGATCGCACAGCAGTCATGTCATAATCAGAAAATTACTGCCAAATAATTGTAAAATGTGTAAAATAGAAAGTATATAAAGTAGATACTAAACTCAGACACTTCAATATTTTATTGAAGCTATTGACTGTACAATTAAACATTTTCAAAAGGTGTAATTTATTTAAAATTGTCTCATTTTGGTAAAATTTATGTAAGTTTTAAAGCTAAATATTAAACTTAATATGCTATGTAAATATATACATATATACATTTAAGGATGTATTTTTTTAAAACATTGGCTTGCTTTTGTTAAAGTGCAAGTGTTACATATGGCTTTGTATATTACAGTTGAAAGGGGTTTTACATTTTCCATTAAAAGACTTTATCAAGAAGCCTGATGTTCCATTTCTCTTTCTGACACTGCTGGGATAAAGCAGAGCTTGCAGCCACAGGCTGTGACTAGGAGCTCTGCTCATTGTGTGGCCCTGCCAAGTGTGTTCCATAGTTGATCACTGTCCCTGCTGGTTGACTGCCTTGCAGTTTGCTTATATTTTGCCCTGACTTATATCCATCATCATTTAGCTTCATGTGGGTTGTTATGACAGTTTTTACCCAGGCAAGGTCCAGCAGAAGTGTGATCATCTCATTTCACATCAGTTACCTATGCCAGGCAAAGGAACTGGTGAGATGGGAGTTAACTACTTACCAGGAAGAAAATCTACTGAAGCCTGTTTTACACATGAGCTTTGTACTTGATAGCATTTTCTCAAATATGTCCCAATTACATGGTGTTTTTTTGGGGGGAGGGGAACATATTCTGAGTCCTGGGTCTGATGATAACCTCGATGACCAGGAAGAGGATCCATCTGTCATCCCAGCCCTGAGATTATATACCTGCACCACCACCACTTAGCTTTTTGAGATTTATATAGAGATTGCTTCATGCTTGCCTATCAACTTGATAAACAGCACTGTCTCCCCAGCACCTTGAGCAATAATTACCACATTTCAGTTCTATCCTTTCCGCTGGTTCTGTTGTTTCTCATATATGAGAATGTCTTACTTGTGTCCATTTCCTATGTAAAGTGATTGTAGGGATTATCTAAATCTACAAGATGGAGACCTAGCTCAGCTGTTAAAAGCCTGCTCTGCAATCATGGAAACCAATACCATGTAAGCAGTTGGGTATCCCTACAAATAAGTGCCTCCTAGTGGGTGAAGACAGGATCACTCGAGGTTGCTGGTATCTAGGGATTGAGGAGAGGACTCAGATGTTAAGAGTGCATACTGCTCTTGAAGAGGATCCAAGTTTCCCAGAATCCACATAGATGGCTCACAACCACCTGTATCTCTAGCTCCAGAGGATTTTACACTCTCTTCTGCACTGTTTGTGTGCCTGCACTTAACATACCCACACACAAAAGAAATCTTAAAAATAAACATGTTCCATGGTCAAGTAGCAACCTGCCTTAAAGGAATATCAGAGCAAGTATAGGAGGACACATAGTGTCTTTTTCTGACTTTGGCAAACACATGTGCACATACCCTCACCACATAAGTATCTTTAAAAGGAAATTAACTGAATGTGTTTGAGAAATAATCAAAGTCAGGAGGCTCTTATAAAATTGAACTTGCATACATACTGTAGTCAGTGTCCTAAGACCTCCATGTGGTACTGTTTTTTTTTTTTTTTTTTTTTAAAGTGAATTGGTGTTTTGCCTGCATATATGACAATGTAAGGGTATCAGATCTTGGAATTGCAGAGTTAGCTGCCTTGTGGATGCTGGGAATTGAACTCAGGTCCTCTGGAAGAACAGTCAGTGCTCTTAACGGCCCAGGTACTCTTTTTTTTTTTTTGACTAACAAATGTGTATGTCCATTTCTTTGCTGTGTATATTCTGAGATTATAACACTTGTCAGTGTTGTCTTTGGCTCATGAAATACAGTGTTTCTAGTTAAGATATGCGGGGAAGCACTCTTACTTGACTTCATTGAGTGTATACAAAATGCAGGGACAGATTGAATGCCAGGCCAGCTATGAAGGAGGGACAGAAATGCAAGTTAGCTACCATTCTATATTCAGTCTACTAATGCACACTGTGCATTTGGGTGTAACAGGCCAGATAGGATACAAAAGCCATGCGCTGCTCATTTTGTAAGATTCAGAAGTTAACTACTTTGCAAAGTTAGGGCATTGATAATTACACAATTAGATGACAGTGTCTCTTTAACTCACTGACTAAAGTTCAGACTGGACTTGAATTCCTTGTGCTGATTAGGTTGACACTGACTGAACTTGTCATTTTTCTGCTTCTATGGCCCTAGTGTTAGTGCTGGGAGTGTAAGCTTTACCACCATACTAGGTTTATGTGGTGCTAGGGCTGGAGTCCAAGGCATACTGGGTTTCATACTGGGCATTCAACCACCAACATAATCCCATGCCCTTAGGTGACTTACTAGCTTAGAAAGTTGAATTTCCAGTCTTGGCTAAGGATGTTTTCACAGCTGACTTCAGCTGTACAGTCAGCTGAATCTCGGTGAGTTGTCTGGTGGTAGGCACTGACCTAGTATGCACAGGACTGCTTTGACTTCCATAGAACGTGCAGTGAACACTAAGGTCTGCTTGTGTGAGTCTTTTGTCTTAGTGTTTTGTACTGGGGCCCATGGAAGTGTAGATAGGCTGTTGGGGAAGGTCTTGGGATGTGCTGTTTATGCGCAGTGGTAGGTGTGGAAGTCTGAAGGCAAGTGGTGGGAGCTGGTTTTCTCCTTCCACCATGAGTTACAGGGATCAAACTAGTATCATGATATGTGGCTGCAAGCACCCATCCCCACTGAACCATCTTGCTGTCCCTGGACCTTATATTTAAATGAAAGGTCATACACATACCACCCCCCTAACCCCCATAACCCTAACCCCCACTCTGCCACCTTGAGGCAGCAAGACTTCAAAGTCCAAGTTGCCGGGTAATGGTAGCACATAACTTTAGTCCCATCTCAGGAAAGCAGAGCCAGGAAGATCTGAGTTGAGACCAACCCAGTCTATGAGTTCGAGTCCCAGGACAGCCAGGGCTACCTACATAAAGAAATGCCATCTCAATAAACAAAATGTCAAGGTCATTGGTCTTCCAGAAGACCCTGGTTAATTTCTCAGCACCCACATGGTGACTTACAACCTTTTATAACTCAGTTCCAGGGATCCAACACCCTCTTCTGGCCCATAGTAGTATGGGCACCAGGCATACAAATATATGCAAGGAAAATACCCATAGCATACAAGGCCTCAAGAACACTACCTACCCGAAGATTGTCAACTTTCTGGTATAGACTAGTCAGTCAAATGTCAGACCCTTCAGTACACAGCATATTGGAAGACACAAAACTAGTTTCTCACTGTCACTGCCCACCAGATGGCACTGCTAGTCATCAGTGGATTCTAAAGGGAAGAGCTGAATACTGTGTAACCCCTTCTACATTTACTGTTTATAATAGTAGTAAAATTATACTTAATGAAGTAGCAACAAAATAATTTTATGGCTAGCGGGTCACCAAATAGGAACTGTATGTATTAAAGGGCCGCAGAATCAGGTTGAGAACCACTGCTCTGGAATGATGCAGTAAATTCAGTCCTGACGGTTTAATGACCCACACTGCCTCACCCTAATTCAACCTAAAGTTAGCAACTACCCACAAAAGGCTACCATCAGTCTGGTAGGTAGGTAGGTAGGTGCTCCTTGCGCAAATGTGAGCACTTGAATAAAAAGCCAGCCATGGCAGCACAAGCCTATAATCCAGTGCTGAGGGAAGCAGACAGGCAGGGCTCTAGAGCCCAGGACCAGCCAAGCCAGCTGATGTGGTAAGCTTCAGCTTTAGTGAGAGGTCTGGTCTCAAAAGATAAGGTGGAGGGAGGCTAAGGAAGGCACCTGATATTGCCTTCTGTTTGCACAGAATATGTACACACTTCATGCTTTCTGGGAAACAACCATTTCTATGGCCAGATACCTGAGTAAAGGCCATCTGATTTTTCTCTTCATTCATGTTCTTACTTCTGACACCAAATGCTTGCTGGTTCTCCACTCAACTAATTTTCTGGTACAGACTAGTCAGTCAGATGTCCTTCAGTCTGACACTTACTTTATGTGGTGTTGGATCCCATGAGTGAGTATCCACCTGAGGCCAAAACACAAGACCTGGGATTGACTTCTGCATGCCAACTGGAGGTTAGGACTTCAGCAGTTTGGATTACTTTGCTAGAATAGGTCAGCTGAACAAAACCCGTTTTATAAAAATGAAACTCGGGAGGTACTGAGGGATGTAAGAGTGGCACACCTCTCTAACACTGGTTGAGTACGGCGAGACCACACAGACTTGGAGCACAATCCAGGCTACATAAAAGCACTAAGCAGTGTGCACAAACGCTTCGACAAAAGACAAACAGGGATGGGAAGGAAGGGCAGGAGGAAAAGTGGTAAGGACTCACCTCGTACAAAACAAAACTTTCCTCTGCGCTAGGAAAGCTCGGAAAGCTCTCTGCACCTAACTACCTTACCCCAGTCTATAAAGCTCATTGTAAATAGAAGGGTGGGTCACTAATCTGAGACCAGCATGGGCTGTTTACTTCACTGCTTTGTGGAAAGAAAAGGCAGGAACACCTCGAGAAGCCACTGAGTACCTTGTTAACCACCAGAAATATTCAACAAGGGTGTGAAACACAATTATTTTATTGATCTCTTACAATCAAATACTGCTAACTAGCATTACTTTCACACATGCATCATTCAGAACAAAGGAGAGTTCCTCAGTATTTTCAAATGATGCATCATATATAACACAAAGTTAGAACTTAAAATGCACCCTGATTAATCATGTAAACTGGTAATTTTTTTTAAAAAAAGCATAACTAATAATTTGGTTCCTTTCTTCATAAAATGGAAATTTAAATATTTCTCCTGATAGTCTTGAGGTTATCATTATATTATGAGTAGTGCAAACTGTGGCACATACAGTTCCATCTGGAAGGGTGTATCTTACACACCATATCTCAACAAACAAAATGTGCATAAAATGCATACAGTTAATGCATGATAGAAAGCATGTTCCAAATACAAGTGAGCCTCTCAGGCCACCATATTTAGCTTTTGCATTATCATTTATGGCATTATAGATTAATTATACATGACATACTTTTATACAATTAACCCTGAAGATAAGAAAAAATAACTGTTTGAAAAATTATTCCAGGTAGCCATTTGGTTTGTATCATATAAGAAAGCGAACCTCTCCATCCAAGAGTTCTGCCGAGTCGGAATCATGAGCTTTAGTCATAAGATAAGTGATGTTTCACAGTGACGTCCCAGGTCCTGGCACCACCTTTTCTCCCACAGTATACCAGATGAAGGAGCATTTCTGGGATTCCCCTGGGCTGTGGCTTTCTCTCTGCATTCTTTTCTGGATCAGCTGTGTCACTAGCCTCTCCAATGGGTTTCCATTTTAATCGTTCATGAATCCTTTCAAAATGTCCTCAGAGAGCTCCATAAGAGGAAGTTCTGGAGATGGAAAATCCAGAGGAGGAAGATTGGGTATTGGAATGTCCTTGGCTTTCCCAGTATTTGAAGCAAACTTCTGCCAGGTTGAGGAGGCTGTGGCAGTTTCTGACTGTGGTGGCAAACTCCACAGCTCTGACTTCTCTACAAAGTCAGCATCGACGTCTAGCTCCTTCTCTGTTGGCCCTTTCAGGAGTCTGGCCTTCTCGGCCTTCAGCTGTTTATTTTCTTTCCTTAATCTTTCATTCTCAGCCACCAAGAATTCCACATGCCTCTTCAAGTCTGCAATTTTGGTTGCCTGCTCCTCTATAATTGTTTTATCATCTTTTGGGGCTTTGCTTCCAATACACGGCTCTATTGGCTCATTCTTCTGCTGGAGTAAATATAGTAGTGTGTCTGGATCCCTGTCAAAGACCCGCTGAACCTCAGGGAGGTGCTTCTCTGTGGAAGGGATGTGTGTCTGAGAAAAAAGAGGGCTCTGGCCCTCCGGGTCCTCAGAGGGCTTGTGAGATGCCTGCAGGTGGGGGATCCCGTCCCTGTCTGCGCTCTGCTGCGCTTTTAACCGCTCCTCACGCTTTGCTCTCTTCCACCTCTCCTGGATGAGGAGAAGCTGTTTCATGTGGCTGTCCCGCTGCAGTTCCAGTGACAAGTGAGCCTGTGACACAGAAGAAAAGGTCAGTGTAGACAACTTACCGTTAGCAAGCTCACACAGGCTTACATGCCTGAACACTTACTTGAGTGGTTGTGAGATCCTTATGCAGTAAAGTGCTTGCCAGTTTTGTGCTTCCTGATCCGCAGAGATTAAAAAGCCATGCCACAGGCTGTCACTGTGGACTAATCTTCCCTCCGATCCCCTCCATCTGTGGTCTTCCAATCCACAGGGTATTTAGAAAGCTTTGATGTACACTGTATGACAGCCATCACAAATTCTACACTATCAACTATAGCTTGGTTCAGCCTGAGCAAAGTCTTTTTACTCTGCCAATGCCACAACTTTAGGAACTATGTCCTCAGTTCACTATCCCTCTTAGATACTTATCATTATATAATCAAGAAATTGTCTTTACAGCTGGGGTGTAGCTCTGTGGAATAATGTTCACTAGCATGTACTACAACTACAAAGACCCAAGCTTGACTCCTGACCACTGAAAAAAGTGAAAAACTTTGGATAAAGATTTTATTTATCTACTTTTAAATTGTGTGTACATGATTATATATGTACATGGAGGTTAGAAGAGGCAACAGATACCTGGAACTGGAGACACAGACTGTTATGAGCCCCGGCTGTAACCCACATGGAATCCTGACTAGCATAGCAAGACAATGAAGAAAGAACAGAGACACATCCAGAATAGCTGATGGAGAGGCACCTACTAGCACTGCACCTGGAACCTCAGCATGTTTGTTTACTGAGGACAGGATAAGGACAGGGGCTGGCTGGTGTCAAGCTATAAATAACGGGGAGGACAAAGCTGCAACAGGTAGTTTTTGCACACACCAACATTCATACTTGGACCAGAGGAAGAAGGCTTTGCCAGTTCTGAGACAGACCCATATGGGAAAAGGTTCTGCCATCTTCTCATGAGCCTGAAGCTATGGTCTTTGTCATGGCTGTGCCCAAGTAAAGACTATGCATTCACTACTCAGTTTCCTCTGCTAACTACAAACTGCCATGTGGGTGATGGAAAGCAAACTCCTGTCCTCTGGAAGAGCAGCCAGTGCTTTAACCTCTCCAGCCCCAAGATGAAGGATTTTTAAGACTTGGGCAAAGGTCTTCCCCAAACACATTAAGACAATATAAAGTCATCCTGAAACAGATCTCAAAGTCCAGGAATTGTCTAAGTATTCAAGAAACAAATAGGAGATTATTTGGATTTAAATTGCCTTTGACAAACAAAGTGTTGTCCATCTGGTTCCCCTGGGCCACTCACTCCTGCTTCCTCAATGTGAGACAGTGTCAAAAGCCAGTGGAACATTAGGAAAAGTCCTCATAGGCTGTAAAGAAACCTGGCAGCCTGAGACCTGTACATAACAACAGGAAACAGGAAAGCAAGGCTAGACTGCCAATGGCGGCTCATAGAGTTTTAATTTCCTTTCTAAAATATATCTACATATTTTCCAGTGTTTTGAGAAAGGTTTAAAACTTTAGGTTCTTACAATTCAAATCTCCACAAGAAAACTTTTCTTTAAAAAAAAAAAAAGATTTTAGTTTTCAGCTGGGCATGGAAGCGCATACCTTTAATGCTAGCACTGGGGAAAGAGGTGAATGGATCTCAGATTTCAAAGCTATCCAGCTCTACATAGTGTGCTGCAGGCCAGAAAGGAATATAGAGTAAAAAAAAGGGAAAAAAATCGAAATATTGTTTTGATAAAGGGGAGGAGGGGAAGGCATACATGTGATGTGCAGTGCCTATGGAGGCCAGAAGAGAGCAGCAGATCCCCAGCACTAAAGGTAAGCTGCCTGGCACAAGTACTGGGAACCTTAACTTGGATTCTCTGAAGTGCTGAACCATCTATCTCTCCAGCCCCCCAGAGATCATTCTGCAAATACTATTAGTATGACTCACCTGCTCAGACTGTGTCAGCTTCATGGCTTCCGAGAGATAAGCTGGTTTAAAAAAAAAATGAGCAAATTAATATATGAATATCATTATTTTGTAATTTATAGGCTAATAATGGAAGTTTACTTCTTACAATACAGAACTTGGTCTTCTAAGCAATTGTGCTAAAAATAACTTCTAAGAATAACTAAGAATAACTTCCCCCAAAAGGATGTTGCTGGTAAACAAATATTCCCTAGCCCATCCTAAAAACTGGAGGCTTTAAAACCTCTAAGGTCGGGGAGGCTGGGGACCACACCTGGCCATGACACAGTGCTTGCCTGGCACAAACCTGAGTCTAACAATGCAGAACGAAAAGATTTGTAGATACTCATGAGTGTTTCCTTGAATATCTATATCACATCATTGTGGTCTCCCATGAGAACTATTTTTATCAATTGTTTCTGAGCTATAGCAACACTATACCAACAGCCTACCACTAATTAGGTACTTAAGAGCCCCAAGCACACAGGTAATTTCAGCTTTTGGGAAGTTGACATAGGAGGATCACAAGTTCAAAACCAACATAAGCTACAGAAACAACACTAAAAAAGCCCCTTAGAACATACTGTGCAAGTTACTGAGGACAGAATAGTATGATTTATGAAGACAATCAAACTTCTCTTTGATCTTGATCAAATTCTGAGTGACTTAATCTGTTCAATTTTAATAGGCAGTACTGAAATCCTTACATTTTCTCAAAGATAAAGCAGACATGATTTGGATGTATCTTTGTCTAAAGTAGGGTCTCAGGGGCTGAAAACATGGCTCAGTGGTCAACAGCATTGGCTGCTCATCCAGAGGTCTGGTCAATTACACTTTAACTTCAATCTCAGGGGGTCAAATGCCCTCTTTTGGCCTCCTTAGGCACCAGGGATAAACACTGTGCACAAATATATCTACACAAGCAAACAAAACACTCATAAAATTATAAATAAAATTTATTTATTATAACTAAAAATATTTTTTTAAAAAAAAAAAATGTAATCTCATGATGTAGCCCAGGCTGCTTTCAAAGTCAACATAATTCCTGACTCAGCTTCCTAGTGCTGGGGTTTGCAGGTCTGTGGTAGATCTTGAGTGTTCCTGAAAGCTTGGGTGACAGAGGCGTCACTTCCATCACAGCACAGGTGTGGAGGTGAGGACAGTCTGTGGAAATCAGCTCTCTCCTTCCACCGTGTGGGCTGAGGGACTAAACTCAAGTCAGCAGGCTTGCTGGCAGATGCCTTACTTCCACTTGCTCATGTGTCTTTCCTTTGTCAAAGCTCATTTGCTAGAGCTGGCAGGAAGGCACAGCAGCTGTAGGCACTTGCAACAAGCTTGACAGCTGAGGTTGTCCCCAACCTCCACACATGCACTATAGCATGTGTACACCACACACACACACACACACACACACACACACACACAGACAGACACACACGAACGAACGAACAAACGAATGAAAGAAATAACAGTTTTTCTCAAATATTTCAGTCACAATGATGGAAACTTAACCCGGAAAACTAGAACGAAGAAGTAAAGTCATTGTGACTGCCTCATTATATTGTTCAGAGGTCATTGGTACTGATCTATAAAAGTTTGGAAATGTGGAGAAGGGAGGCTAGAGAAAGCAGCTTAAAAGGCTATATGTAGCGCTTAATGGGCAATTTTGTTGAGAACACAATAACCAGAAAGCAGAGAATAATGGCCAGACTCAGGAGGATTCAGACAAAAATGTGTCCCTGACTAATACAAAATCAAGAGCAAGTTCTACAATACTTAGGAACTTGAAATTCATTTATGAATTACACTTACAGTCCTTTCCCGTTTTAGCTTTTCATGGCTTTCCTCATCTACTTGTTTTTAGCTTCTGCATTCTGCTATATGTTCCTCTGTAAGGTATTTTATAGTCTTTCTGAAATAATCAGAATAAAATAACAGGCATTACTAATAATGGATCAAGCTCTCACTCACTGTAAACTTTTTTGAAACTCTGATCTTTACACTAATTTCCCTTTGCAGATATTACAATACTTCCATCTGGTCTTAACACCTTCAGAATTTCCAGTTCACTAGGTTCTACCAACCTGAAGATTCAAATTAGATATTCGTCTTCAGAAAAAATATGAACTATCATCTTTGCTCCAGCCATACTGGCCAAACTTACATACTTCTCTTCTGCCTTTTACTCCTGCTTGAGGTCTGTCAAGCTGCACTCTGTTCCTCCCCTCTCTTCATCTGTTTGTAGACCTGTTGTGACATTCTATCCAGTGCTCTGCTATTGCTTGGATATACTGTGGAATTATCATGAGATATTCCTCTCATATTGCCTGCAGACATTTGTCCTATGAACTACAGATTGCTTTAAGCCGCCCGTCTTAACCATTAGAATACCTTTCACAAAATCAACTTGCTGACCTTGGCAGAGCCCTGAAACTGAACTTGACAAGGTAGAATACCTACGGATAATCCAAAAGTGCAAAGAATTCAGCAAGGACCTCACTACCCCTTTAGAGATTTCCCACAATAAAGTCTTACAGCTGGAACAAAAAGGAAAAAATAAAACGAACAAACAAAAAATCCCTTGTTTTAAAAGAAAAGCAGGACCAGCGATGGCTGGGCCTTTCCCTGCACCCCCAGGCCCAGAGGATCCAAAGTCCTCTCCCTTCCATGAGCACCTGCACACATGTGGTACACACAAACAGGCAGGCATGCGCATACACAGAAGCATTATTTTAGAATTTAAACAAAAACTGAGTGAGTGCAGTCATGGTTTCCTCACAAAGTCACTTTAATAATATCCTAATGTTGAAAGGACTATCTCAAAAAAAAAAAAACTTCCTTTTCATATGATATATTTTGATCATACTCTTTTTCCTTTCCAACTCCTCCCATCCATCCCATCTCCCTACTGACCCAATTTCTTGTCTTCACTCTCTCAAAGGCAAAAAAAAAAAAAAAAAAAAAATCAAAACAAACAAAAACAAATCAAAACAAAATTAAAATGTTCACTCCCCACCAAAAAAACATAAGGTCTGTTTTCTGTTGGCCAGCTACTCCTGAGCATGGAGCATGCCTAGGAGTGTGACTGCTATTCCCATGGCACTTCACTGGGAAAACATATTTTCTTTCCTGTCCCCAGCAGGTGTCATCAACCACATTTAGCATACTGTTCACTTCCCTATCTCAGTGTTGGGATTTTCTGGTGTGAATCTGTACAGGTTTTATGCATACTGTCAGTCTCTGAGTTCATGGCTATCAGTCCTATTGTGTTCAGAAAAATCTTAACAATACTGGCAATTACTTCTTCCAATTATAAGGCAAGGCTAATATTTAAAGTAGATCTTAAGTAAACAACAAAAAACACCCCTCAAACCTACTTACTTATTGGCAAGTTCTCTACCACTGGGCTAATTGCCTAGTCTCACACACTTCTTTAAGTCTTCAAAGACAAAAGATCTTAGGGATGATTTTTTTTCTCTTTCATGTTCTTCAGAATATCCTATACTTAGTGTACAACATACGATGAGTCATTCTTCTTTAACCTATGACATGCACAGGAAACATAATTCACTATGGTTAATGAACCAGGGCTCTCATCCACATCATGGTTTCCTTAATCATGGTATACTATCACAGGAGTTACTAAAAAGTGACAATCTGGTTGAGGTTGAGGAGAGATTTAAGGACCACTGGTTTCATGTTGTAGAAAACTGCACCAAAAATAAAAATACTCAAAATATTTATGAGGTGCCTAGAGCATACTTCAATGGCAAAGCTAATTCTTTGTTGGTGTTTTCTTTTTTGGGGGAGTGGGGGTGGGGGGCGGAAGACTGGCTATAGAGCTGTGGCTGGTGTCAAATTTTGTGATGTTCCTGCCTCTCACCCAAAGTGTGAGCCACACACTAACTACAACTATTTTTTTTTTTTTTCAGCTGGGTGTGACTGTTACATACCTGCATCCAAGCAGCTCAGGAGGCTGAGGATGGAACAGTGCTCAAGTCTGGGAAGTAACTTGGACTATATAATGAATACTAGGCCATCAAGGGCTAGATAAACAAGATACTGAATCAAAAAATATTTTTTTCTCTCTTTATAATTACTTATAGGCACAACATACCAAAAATTAATCCAAAGCAGTACCCACTGTGACTTTGTGTTTCAACAGTAATACAGAGCCAGGAAAGAACTCTGCTCATCAGAGGTAAGGACAAGTGCCTCCTAGCAGAAAGACTGCAGAGCTTGTTCTAGAACACATAACACCCATTCTCGATGGAACATGAGCTTTGGAAAACAGAGCCCTCAGATCTGCTTATGAGGGTAACTCAGAAATTTAGGTCTCTGATAAGAAACTAGTGTATGCTGTGTACTTACACTAAGCTCCATCCCCAGCCCCAGAAAGCCAACAACTAAATGATATTAGCAGTAATAACTACAGTATATATTTAAGTCATAGCTAAATGACAGCTACCAATAACAAAGTATTATTGTTCTTTTTGTTTTGTGACAGGATTTTGCTTGGCAGACTAGGCTGGCTTCCAAATCATGGCAAAATTCCTGGCCTCAGTCTGCCAAAGATCCTTCTAGTATTTCTTAAGAAAAATACCTGTAGCCTTTTTGTGACAAGAAATTGCCTCTTCGTATTTCCCAGCAGCTAACAAACGGTCTGCCCGTCGGCTCTGTTGGTGAGCCTAGAAGACAAACATTCTGAGTTACTCCAAATTATAAAACAAGACTTTAAAAATCAATCTTTTAGGTGGTGTTCATGCACAGAGGCAGGAGGATTTCAGATCTCTGTGAGTTCAAGGACAGTTTGAGTCCCAGGATAATCAGAGCTAAACAAACAAAGAATCCCAAAAACAAACAAATCATCTTTTTTTCTAACAAATAAGGAGCCAAGCCTTGAACCATATCATCTGATAGAAACCAGTAACTCCTCTCTACCCATAACCACCCTCTCCAGTTACCAACTTCTCTACATGACTGTTATTCTTCCACTACTCAGAGTTACAATCTCAAGTATTCCTCAAAACATACACTTTCTTGATATTTAACTAGATATTTCAGAGACATTTTGTAGGTACTTTCAATAGTTTATATAGTCTAAAGACTTTAATCAGGAAATAGATCATGAGAAATTCAAACTTTTCTTATAGTTAGTTGTTCATTCTTCTAGTAACATTAAAATTACTACTTACCTGAAAAAATACAGTTGAGGAATTCTAATAATATTTAATATTAATATTCCTGTACAATTCATTAAAAAAGGCAAACTGAGAGGTTATAAAAGCAAAGGACTTAGATACCCCTACTATAAAGGTATATAGATTATATAGTGCTGCCTTTCTTACATGGATACTTAAGGTTTCCCAAGGCCTCCAGTGACGGAGCCACAAATTTGAAATACTGGCTCTCAGAAGGAGAAGCAGGAGGAGTAAAGTAACCATCTCCTAGCTTAACTCAGGTTAGCCTGATCAATGCTGTTAGACCATACCACAAAAGACCAAAGGCTACAAGGTGTAGTCAAAGGCAAAACATCTGTCCAGCATGGAAATAAATAAACAAATAGTGAATGAATGAGTTCTCCAAAGGCTGGAGATATGCAAAGCTTAGGATGGAGCACTTGGCTAGCACTTAGGAGGCTGTTAGATCACAAACTTCTACAAACAATAGCAACAACAAAAAAAAGAGCTTGAGTACATGTTATTTCACTTACAATTCTGTCTTCCTGTTTCCTTCTCTTATATAACAAGGCCACTAACTTATGTTAAGTTATAACATTTACATAGTAGGGAAAAAGAAGAAGCAATAGAAGGGGAGAAGAAAGCAGTCAGGCATAAAGTCTTCTAAGCAGCATGGTCTTTCTTTTCTTAACAAGCCTACAGATAACTTAGCAAAGCTTCTTTAAAGAAAGAAAATGTGTAATCTGTGACTACTACACTCAAGAGTAAGGGAAGAGAACTGAGTTCAATGCCAGAGTGGGCCCTTTTCTCAAAGAAAAAATTGGTGGGTGTGTGTTATTTCTAAACCAACTTAACACAAGCATTGGTTATCTGGGAAGAAGAAACCTCAACTGAGAACATGCCCTCATCAGAGTGGTCTGTAGGCAAGCCTATAATAATTGATGTGGAAGGGCCCAGTACACAATGGGCAGGACCACCCCTGGGCAGAAAGCAGGACAGAGCAGGCTATTGAGAACAACCAAGTTAAGAGCATTCTTCCATGGGCTCTGCTTCAGTTCCTGCCTTGAGCTCGTTCCCTGACTTCCCTGGATGATGGACTACAAGCTGTTAAATCAAATAAACCCTTCTTCCCTATACTGATTTTGGCCATAGTCTTACTCTTCCAATGCTGCTGAGATACCACGACTAGGGCAACTCTTATAAAGCATCTGAGGACTTGTCTACAGTTTAGAGGGTTAGTCTGAGATCATCATGGTGGGGAAGCAGGCAGTCATGGTGTTGGGTCAGTAGCTGAGAACTTTACATTCTGATCTATAGGCAGCAGGCGAAGACACTGGACCTGGCCTGGGCTTTTAAAATATCAAAATACATCCCCAGAGACAATCTCCTCCAACAAAGCCACACTTACTTCACTAAGACCACACCTCTTAATCTTTCTGTGCAAAAGTCTGAGTCCCTGAGGGTCATTCTCATGCAAACCACTACGTTCATGGTGTTTATCATAGCAATGGTGACCCAAAATGGCTCTGCAGCCTTAACCCCAACACTTGGGAGATGGAAGCCCCCACCTCCCCGAGAAAGTGAACAGTACTAGCAACCTTTGTTTACAACAGCATTATTTACAATAACCAAAATGGGACCAATGCAAATTTCACAACAGAGGAATAGATAAATCAAATATTGTGTGTCTGCTCAAGGGAATCTATTCAGTTTTAAAAGGTAAAGGTATCTCACAACAGCATGAATATATTTAACCATACTGAACTATCTATTAAAAAATGGTTAGGATGACAAATTCTATGGGTTTTGGTCTTGGCTTATGTGTTTTTAAAGTGAAAACACTTATGTAAAATCATTTATCTTAAAGGCTTTTCAAGAAATGCACCAAACCGTTTCACTGTTCCAACTGACATTACAAATACACTCTGAGCACCTTTGTAGAGTGTTAGTCAAGGCAAAGCAAAGGTGAAGACAGATAGAAAAAACAGCACTTCTGCTTCCATTTCCTCTGCTTCTATTTTTGTAAAGGAACAAACTTTCTAAAGGCAAGCTCATCCCTTCTCATTGTCTTAGAGAGCTTTTATTCTTCAAATAGCAGTTATGCACTTTCTCCTTAAATCTTGGTTTATAAATAGGAGCTTAAAATATTTTTAACCATGGAGGCTTGGGCTGAGAAAAGTATCTTCTAAACACCTATTTTTAAGTATCCAGATAAAACATTTAGGGATGGGCAGATTTTTGAGAGGATCCCATGTTGGCCTGGATCTCTTCCTACATGCTGAGCCTGCAAATGTGCACCACCATTTCCAGATCTTTTGAGAAGACAGCATAAACAATGAAAACTGGCAGGTTATCTGTAAGGAACAGTGGTATTCAATCAACAAGGTCTTGGGCAGCAAGCAAAACAGAAAAGTAAATTCAAGGTGTCATATGCCTTTACCTTTTTTGAGCTCTAAAAAACTAAAGCCCACAACTCTTCTTTCCCAAAAGACAACTTCTGTGAAAACCTGTTGGGAGCCAAAGTCAACTTAGCCATATTTTAAAAGTTAGCTCCTACAGATAGCCAGCAGTCTTTACCCTAGATAGTGAAATACCAGAGACTACACACCCTTATTGTTAAGCTAAACCATGACTTCAGGCTTTCTCTTTGACCTTCTCAGATCAGCAAGGTGACCTTCCCCAGACCCTCAACTGATAACAGATAGATTTCCATATCAATTCTACCCTGTCTGTTACTTCCCCTCACATTCTTTTGAACATCCCACCCCTTTGGAGAACTTGATCAGAGAGATTTGTCTTGTCCTTCCATTCTTTGTGTTCCTGCCTTCCATTTGCTTCCTTCCCAGGTCTAGGTCCACGCTGAAGACCCTGCTGGCGGGGCAAAAACCCACAGCACCTTGTAACAAGGATAGTACAGCAGACCCAATTCGACCAAAAGCCAAGGGCTCTAGGATCAAGTTCCAACTTTCACTCTAAACTAGCTGAATTGTTCCAATCTGCAGGGGTTATTTCCTCACTTTTTAATAAAATTCGAACCAGGTCACTGTTTGAAAAAAAAAAAAAACTCAATCCATTTGGACATCTGGTCAAAACGATTTTCAGCTTGTAGTTTTGCAAATATACTGAGGCAAGGCTGTGGCTGAGGCTCAAGGACAAGACAGGTGTGGTGATATACTTTTAATCCCAGCACTTGGGAAGTAGATCTGAGTTCAAGGCCACCCTATTCAAGACAGGCAGGGCTCTACAAAAAAACAAACAAAAACCAAAAAAATCCCAAAAAACTGTCTCAAAGGAAAAAACAAAAAAAGAAAGAAAGGAGGAAAAGAGAGAGAAGAAAAGAAGGGAAGAGGTAGAGAAGGAAGAGGAGGAGGAGAAGATATATTGTATATCTAACAAAGTTTGCCTGAAAATCAGAAGACAGAGCCACCCACAGAGGTCAGGGAGTGGTGAGTCCTATCTTTAATCCTGGCACTCAGGAGGCAGAGATCTATCTGGATCTTTATGAGTCCAAGGCCACAGAGCAAGGCAATGGTGGTACACACCTTTAATCCTAGCTCTAGGAAAGCGGGGCAAGTGAGATAGCTGGGTGGAGAAAGAGGAGGCAGGAATTCAGCCCCTTGGCCTGTGCCTCCTTCCCTTTTGGATGAGGACTCAGAGGCATTCAGTCTGAGGATTCCTGAAATGTAGCTAAGGTGAGAAATGGTTGTGGTTAGTTTCTCTGTCTCTCTGACCTTTCAGTTTTCCCACAATATCTGACTCCAGTTTTTTATTATAATATCAATTAGGATTAGTGCAATATCTGGTGCCCAACTATTCAGGCATGAATTTGCAAAAAAAAAAAAAAAAAAAAAAAAAAAAAAAAAAAAAAAAAAAAAAAAAAAAAAAAAAAAAAAAAAAAAAAAAAAAAAAAAAAAAAAAAAAAAAAAAAAAAAAAAAAAAAAAAAAAAAAAAAAAAAAAAAAAAAAGCCACTTGCTTGTAGCTTTGCAGCCACCAGCACATGCTAGAACTACACATGGCTGAAATGCAATTAATATGGAATTTGTAACATTGATGATGCTTGGGTAGAAGTTATTTCTAGAGGTTTGAAGAAAAAAATCAAAATATCAAATGTTACAACTGTGGTAAACAAGGTACCTAAGGACATCCCTAGAAACAATGTTTTTGCTAAGAATAACCCCAACAGAATGCCTTGCCATTCTGGATTATGCAGGAAGTGTGGCAAAGGCAGGCACTGGACAGATGAATGTAGGTCTACTAGGGACAAGCAAAGTAACTTTTAGCTCTTGGGAAACACCCTGAGGGGACTCTCACAGGCCTCATATCACATTCAGTTCAGTTCAGATCCTATCCTGCCATAATGGAGAAAACACCTTCCCAGAGCAATTAAAGAACCTAAAGCCTGTTCTAAAAAACCATACTTCTCTAGATGATAGAAAAGCTATAGGAGAATAAAAAATCAGGAGAAAACATAAATCAAAACTGATAAAGATTAGATTTGGAAACTCCCCAGTTAGGGTTTGGGAAGGGTTTCACTTTTGTTTCTGCAGCAGAAGAGAAGCTATGAATACCATTAAAATTAATAAAGGCTTGATTTGAACAGGAGAAATCACTTTATAAGGACAAATAATAGCTCATCCACCAATGTGACAATTCTGTAAGTTGTAAGGAAGACTCAGCAAACAAGGGTTGGGGCAGGGTTTTGTTTTTGTCTTTACAGAAAAATAGAAATATCTGTCTTCAAGAAATCAAAAGACCTTGGACATCTAGACGTCTAAAGCAGAAAGGAAGACTATCCAGAAAAAAAATTAACAAGCAAAGAAAATCAAACTTATTGGTACCGATATACTCTACGGGGTAAAATCTCATTGCCTAACATCTGTGTCTCTTTACTTCTAAGAAAGCTGAAGTCCCAGTTCAAATGAAAATTAAAGCTGGCTTTGGAGTTGGAGTGTGGCTCTCTACTTCTCTAAACACAAGCATGCATTTTAAAGGAAAATGCAAAATCTCTGTATCACATCAGAAGGGCCACTTGATATAGAATAAAAGAAAAATCAAAAGGGATCTAATCTCATGATCTTTTGGTTTTATTTTGACTCTTTTAGTAAGGTATATATTTTATATCAAAATTTATAAAATTAATATATATTTTAAACTTTTTGTCATGATATTAATGGTCATATAAAGTACTAACTAATTCTAGGGGGAAAAAAAAGGCTTATCTAGCATCTTGTATATTGTTTTGGGTTTGTGTATCAGTTTTCTGGAGTGAACCATGACGACTGACCTTTGAAGTTTCCAAAAGAAAGATGGGGCCCCACAACGATGATTTCACATAGACTATGACAACACCACTAGGCTAACAAACACCACCTAAACATTGGTTTTTGGACAACAAACTGTTCAGGACAGCTTTGAGATGGCTAGCTGAGATGATGCAGCCTCATACAGACTACTCTAGCCAGGACTTGAGACAAGCCGTACACAAGATCCCATTATGCAGAAACTGGACAACAAAATAATAGCTACCTATCCAGGACTTGACCATTAACCCATTTTTTTCTTTTCAGCACCCTAAAGATGCTCCCCAGATAGCGGGAAGTAAACTTACAAACACGACAAGCACATTCTCCAGAGGGTGTGTGTGTGTGGGGGGGAGGGTGTTGGTTTCTCAAAGGGTTACAGATAACTGTCATTGTTTAGAATGATTGGTTACAAATTATTGTTGGTAACGACTAGGAAAAAAGCTGAAAAAGATTAGGTTCAGGGTTCTTGTTTGAAAAAACAAAGGAAAAAAAAGGAATACAGATATAATAGGATAAAAGGGTTGATTACCTCTGAGATAAAAGGGAAATACGGATATGATAGGATATTAGGGAAGATTATTCAATCTACTTTTAAAAGCAACTACTAGTTTGAAACATTTTACATTGGATTGAATTTTGTATATTGTATACAAGTTGTGTATATTGACACAACACTGAAATTAATTTTGTTACTGTAGATATATTTCTACTTTTGTTTAAGGTATTGTACCTATGCAGATCATCTAATAATGCAATACAAATTGCTAGTCTTTGAAAGTTATTATTACCAACTAATTAGGATATAAAGAAATGCAAGTTAGTAGTTATTATAATCAAACTTGTAGTCAGGTTAGGTATGCTATTTAGGTCAAACAGATATATATTTTAGATAGACAGGTCATCTTCACAACACTTCAGAGACCTACAGAATATGGTATTTAAGATATTTAATAACACAGGTTCTTTTTTTTATGACAATGAGACATGTCTGCTCCTGGCAGCACCAATCTACTTCAGAGAAGATGATGGTCATTGAAGAAACTCCATATGGAGTTGACTTTGTGGCAAAGTTAGCTACTGAGCAAGAAAGTGCTCTTGCCTCTACTGCTGACAGTATGATGTCCAAAATGGACAAGCAGGACACACAAGAAAGAACTTCCGAACCTTGCCAAGACAAGTTAGAAAGATCTTTAAGAATATCCTGCTTCACAAAGAAGCCTGTCATATGTGCTAGGCCTGTAGGCCAAAGATGGATGCTCCAACATTGCAAAGGAACCTTGAGTGACTGTCCAGGCAGCTAGTCGTTTCTGTCATTTCTCAGTTTTTAGAAAGTCTCTTGCTTACACTTTCTGTTTAGTCAGTTAATATTTCCTTCTCGAGTCTCTGAGGAAGTTGAAGACTAAATAGTTATATTTTTCCTAATTAAAGATTTAGAAAAGAAACTTATTAAGAGGTATAAAATGTGTAAGTTTGAGAGACATCAAAAGATGATTTTGATGGCTCAGAGGGTAAGAGCACTGACTGTTCTTCTAAAGGTCCCGAGTTCGGTTCCTAGAAACCACATGGTGGCTCACAACCATCTAAGATGAGATCTGGTACCCTGTTGTGTACAATGTATACATAAATAAATAAATAAATATTTTTTAAAAGATAGTTTTGATAATACAATAAGTTGGTAATACAAATTAGAAAGTGATTAGAAAGTGATTAGGTACAATTCTTTGAACTCACTAAGATAGGATAAATATTTCTCTGAAGTTGTCAATTGTTAATGAGCTAGACATTATTGATGTAATTAGTGTCTGTATATAGTTATTGTACTTATTGTATATAGTTTTCTTATGTTTTTTTGACACCAAAGGGAATAGGTGGTGATATATTGTGTATCTAGCAAAGTTTGCTGGAGGACAGAGCCACCCACAGAGCAAGCCATAGAGGTCAGGGAGTGGTGACTCACACCTTTAATTCCAGCATTCTGAATCTCTGCTGAGTTCAAAGCCAAACCAAACCAGGCAGTGATGGCACCTTAATCCTAGCACTAGGAAAGTTGGACAAGAAAGTGAGACAGCTGGGTGGAGAAAGAGGCAGGAGTTCAGCCCTTGGCACGTGCCCCCCTTCTCTTTTGGACTCTGAGGATTCCTGAGGTGTGGCTAGGTGAGAAGTGGCTGTGGCTTGTTTCTCTGATCTTTCAGTTTTTCCCCAATATCTGGCTCCAGGTTTTTTATTATAAGACCAAGTAGAATTGGGGGTGGGGGAGGTGTCAGAATCAAGGAACAAGGACAAAGTGCAATCCAAGATGTCACAGATGATGGCTCACATCTCTAATCCCAACCCTAAGGAAGGTGAAGCAGGATCACAAACCTGCAATTTAAGACACTGTCTCAGCTTCATGTTTGCCAGGCATGACAGTACACACCTATAATCCTAGTCCTTGGGAGGTGGTGGAGGATGAGGAATTCAGAGTCATCCTTAGCTACATAATGACTCTGAGACTAGTCTGAGCTACATAAGACCCTGTCTCTCAACAAAGAGTACTAAAAAAGGTAGACAATACTAACAAAACATATTTTGATAAATAAATCCAAATTTGTTGCTTTAAAAATACAAAATAAAAACTAGAAAACCAAAACACTATCTACCTCTTTCTATACATTGTTTTTCCTCAGCAAATATGATTCCTATGGCAGGTATCACATTCTTATACTGCCTGGCTTTCTGGACACTGTTTTCAAACCTGGGATCAGAAACCAAGCACAGCAATAAAACTTGAAGTGTTTTTTTAACTACAGGGCATTCTGAGAGTGGCTAGGCAGAACACACAGGCCTGAAGAAGATGCAACAGTATGAAGCCTATCAAAGGAATCCTAATCCTGAGTTCCAGACTCCACAGGCTCTTGGACACTGTACACTGTTCTTCCTGCCCTTTTCTTTCTTTTTTCTTTAAATATTTATTTTATTTATTATGCATACATTATACAGAAGAGGCTATCAGATCTTATTATAGATGGTTGTGAGTCACCATGTGGTTGCTGGGAATTGAACTCAACACCTCTGGAAGAACAGTCAGTGCTCTTAACCTCTGAGCCATCTCTCCAGCAATCCCCTGCCCCTTTCTTTGAGCTACATTGCTTTGGGCTTAAGCTAATAGAAGTGAGCTTCCTTTATCTAAAACTAACAAAAATCCTAGAACTACAATTGGTGACTAAGTGAATGATTTTACAGTTAAGGACTTTTTGCTTTTCCAGTCTGCTTTAAAAATGCAAGTTCAAGGCTACCTTTTTCAGCATGGTGGTGCTTGCCTGTAGTGCCAGCATTTGGAAGGCAGAGCAGGCAGAGAGCTCTGTCAGTTGGAGGCCAGCCTGGTCTACATATCAAGTACCAGGACACAGAGAAATCTTATATGAGAACAAAACAAAAACCCTCCAAGGCAATTAATAATAGTATCTTCTGTATCTTTCAGTTTATTAATTTATTACCTAGAGGAAGTGCTGTATCAAGAAGAAAAATAAACACCATTCCAAATATTAAAAAGAAGGCAGAGGGTATCTACTGTATTCCTGACTGGTATGGTCTTCAACTGGGAGCAGAGGAATGTTATCCTTAAGGCCCTGCCTGTCTCAGTTCACTAGACAGGTATCAAGCAGTACCCCCAAACATGTGCACCGAGCCAACTGTCCAAACAACAGAACAGTTAAACTGATGGTAAGTAACTGCTCTAATGATGAACCTGAGGACCTAATTTCAACCTGTGCTATTTTGTCTGTATAATTTTTTCCTCCCATCAGTTTCTAGTTGAGCTTGTTCTTGTTTTTCCAAAACTGTCATCACTTGCTGTGTAGATAGTGAGAATCTAGTATAGGATTCTCATAACAGGTTATGAAATCAATCTGGCGAATTCTGATAGTACTAAGAAAAAAAACCACAGAGGTAGAGATGGCTAAGCAGTAAGAGCACAGGTTACTTACTCTTTCAGAGGACCTAACTTTGATTCCCAGCCCCCAGATGGTGGCTCACCTTAGTGAAGAGTCTGAAATTCTACTTTCCAGGGACCCAATGACCTCTTCTGGCCCAAGGACACCAGGCACATATATAGTGCACAAACATCCATGAAGGCAAAACATTCATATACACACATATATTTTTAAGTCACCCAACAGTAAGTATTACAGCACCTCATATCCAGCAGAAAGTTATAGTTTGGTTTTATTTTCTACCATAAATGTGAGAGGCCCTTGTTTCTGCAGAAGCCCAAGATATATTCCATAATACAGCTGTTTGGCAACATTATACACAAAACGGACTTAACAATCTGTAAGGATTTCTCAGTACAGATCATAAGTAAAGCAGATGAGTAAATAATGCCCCAATACAAAGCTCAATGATTTATTTTAGATCCTGGCTTTCAAACCCCACTATTTCAACTTATTCTGCATTTCAATGTCATAATCTATACAACTGGTAGAAAAGCTCATCTAGCTATTAATTCCATTACCAGCACTCCCCACTCAGAGTACTTCCAAGTAAGTTCAATCCTGCCTATGGCACAGGATTTATTTTCCTTAGGTTATTTTCAGGGCAAAAGGGATTGAAATAGCCTCTTTTTTTTTCCCTTCAAAAATTTTAACTCTAATATGAGTAGCATGAGACAGGCTTCAGCTACATAAAAGGTGGTCATTCCTTAGCCCGTGGTATGAATCTTTTTCTTGTATGAGATGCCTGAAAGTATTAACCACTTCTGGCAATATAAGAACTAAACACTCCAGAAGGAAGCTCAGTTTTTCAACAAACATTCCCAGCACTCTTCAGCCTAAACTGAGAGAAAACAGGTATGACTGAAGGATGAACACATAAAAAGCAAAACAAGTGTGACACATGGGCATTGCCTGCAGCAGCCAAGACAAGCAGAGCATTAAGGACAGTCATTTCACTAAGATCTGACATCACTACTCAAGTTAGCAGCACTAGAAATTGTCTCATGGAAGTTTTGAGATTATTTGCTACCACCCAAATGCCCAAATCTAATGTATGGAAATAAATACTTAACACACACTAAGTGATTTTTATAAGTTACAATTTTTCCACATTAAAAATTAACCAGCTGCGTGTGTATGGTCTGGGCCTGTCATCACAGCACTCAGAAAATTGAGGCAGGAGGATCACAAGTTTGAAGCTAACCTGAACTACACACTGTGGCCTGGTCTTATGGACCCTACCTTATAAAAGCAAATAACACAAAGGAAAAAAACTTGATAGAACAAATCTATCCTTCAAAAGAAATAAAATTTCTCCTAACCAACTCTGAAAATCAGAGAGCTAGCACATCTGTAATAGCTACTTATAAAATATAGTAGTAAATTCAAACTAATCTCTTCCTCGTCCTGAAAACTCATTGTGAGGAAATTAGCCTTGCCATAACCTTAAAAATAAAACTTCACAGCAGAGGCAGTGGTGACATATATTTCAATATAACGACCAATAAAAATGACAAGTACACTAATATGGAAGCATTGTTAGAAGCAGGTCATAATGAGTTAGAATGCAAAATGTATTTAAGTTACTGGCCTAAGCAATTATTTAGTTTCCCTCAATTTAGGCATGTTCAACAGTAAACCTCTCAATTCTTACTAAATTCCAAGGCTCTCTGAGGACACAGGATTCTAAACTCATGTACAGTAGTGAAGTCCTTATATTATGAATCTGGACTACACTTCAATAATAAACTTGTATAGTTTACTAGAGTTTTCAAAGGTGCTCATTAAGTCATAGAATTTAGAGCTATCTTTAATGTTGATTAAACAAGATACTGTGGTATATATATATATATAAAAAAAAGAGACCACCTTTAAAACTTTAAGTCTAGGGCTTAAGACACTGAACACCAGCCTGGTTACATGAGTTCAACCCCTAAACCCCATGGTGAAGAACTGATTTCCACATATGTGAAACACATAAATGCAAGTCTTCTATAGCTCTCTAAAGAGGCTTATCACTGATACTTTGCAACATACTTCATTCAAGCAAACATCTAGTCATCTTTCACCAAGCACCTAGGCTCCAGTCTTCAAAATCTTAAACGGTTTAAACTTCAAACTGCCACATTTCTGAAGCTTGTCACATAAATTTTAAGACTGAATAACAAAATTGTGCTAACCTCCAGATTTACCTATTTAAAAAGAAAAACCTCATAAGGGTGTGGAGGCACAGGCCTGGAATCACAGCATTTAAAAAGCTGAAGCAGGATGATCCAGTGCTTAAGACCAGCTTAGGCAACAGAGTGAGTTTGAAGCCAGTATGGCTCAAACAAACAGTAGATAAATAAAGCACTGCTGCCATCATTTACCTAATCTATTCTAAATTGAGCACTTGGTGTCCCCCCTACCACGGAAACCCCGTGTCAGTCTTCTCTTAAGCCACAACATACTTACTGGGGAGTAGTGAGCCAGGGTCATGCTACACCCTGTTGTTGCCAAATAAAGTGAAGCTACCTGGAACTGAACCAGTGATGTGTTCTGCAAGGACACTTGAACTTTGAAGCACTTTGTAAACAGCTGGCTACGACTAATAATATTCCTGTGGAGTTTCAGTAACGAGTCATCCACCCTTCGTTGCAAACTATACTGACCACAAGAGTTGTCTTAAAAACAAACAAACAAACAAAAAGAGTGCAAGCTATTCCCCTGGCTTTCAAAAATTCACCAATGTAGTCTACTCAGCCTTAAGTGTCAACAACTTGGAAATGGACACAGGGCCTAACTTAGTAACTCTGGGATAGGCTCCTTGGAACAGCTAACCTGGCTCCATCGAGGTGATCACTCTCAGGCCTTCAAGTTCAACAAGTCCAAATCTCATTAAGTGAAATGTCAAGGGATTATGGACTCATTAGAACATCGGCTAAATCCCCCAACATTCTACCTATAAAGTACAGTTCTATGTGTCTTTTATCTGTCTACTCTTTTAATCCTCATAAGAAACCTCAAAAAGAAAGTAAGGTGAAAATATTTCGTTCAAAGTCCCGAAGCTCTTAGGAGAACAAGCCAGATTTCAAACCCAAGCGAATTTCTGGCTCCAGAAATCTATATTTTCAAACCACAGGCTCTGGCTTCTCTGCACAGCACAAACCAGGCTCTTCCAAGCCAGCAGGGCTGAGTTCCAAAGGGAGAATTCAATCTTCCACGGTCCTGTTCCCATTCCTGCCACATCACAAACCACCTACAAACTTGCGACTTCACAGTTCTAGTCTGCAACGCTAAGAAATCAGATGTCTGCATCTAAATTACCTGAACCTTTCCCAGGAAACCCAAAGATGGTCTGTGACCACTTTGGACAAACAAAAACAAAACTGGGAGGTTTGGATTGTTTGGGGGAGCCCCTCTTTTTTTTTTTTCTTTTTGCCTAAAACAATAAGGACCCGGCTCTCTGTGCTTTCTGTGAGACAGGCGAACAGCTCTGGTACTTTCCAGACGCCTAAAGCAATGGAGAGGAGACTTTGGTTCCTATCCAGCTGTTTCGAAGGGGCCTCCGTAGGCGCAAACCTGGAGATTGGGGGGGAGTGTGAAGTGCGGCGCGGACACCCCGACTTTGCCCGCGGCCTGCAGGAGGCTACGTGGCGCTGGAACGCGGTCCTAGCAGGGTAGAAGCGACGGGCCCCGAGAGAGGCCTCGGTAGCGGAGGCTGAGGTCCTCCCAAGCTCCCGGTTCTCCCCCTTCAATCCGGGTGGCCCCACAGCCCGCGTCCCCCTTTCATCCTAGCCGCGCGTTCCCCTTCAACCCACGATCACTCACAAGGTTGAGGGGTCCTTCCATCACTTCCATAGACCCCGGGGTGAGCGGCGGCCCGAGGCGGAGCGGCGACGCCTGGGCACATGGAGGGGCAGCGAGGACAGAAGACGCGGCGGCTGGCGGGAGGCTCCGCACAACAACCGGAGCCGGCAGCGAGAGCCCAAGAGCGACCGCAGCGCCACTTCCGCCTCCGACGCCGCGCCGCAGGGCCGTCCCGGCGTCGATACGCACGGCGTCGTGACGTCACGCGCGGGTGGTGGGGCGTGGGCTTCGTGTGAGGACGGAGTGGGCGGGGCTGTGGGCGGGGCATCAGCTCCATCTCCTCGCGAGAGTCGGAGTTTAGGCTGCTTGTCCTCCGTCTCTGCGTCACGTGGGTGTGCATAGTAGTTAATAAGGTCTCTTGGTATAGAGTTCATCTTTCTTGCTTCCTTCCCGCAGGCTTTGCTTGGTCCTCTTTTCTCATTTTCCTTTTCCGTGTCCGTTCTAACTTGGCTTTTTCAAGAAGCAAATTTGAGCCAAATTTATGTCATGATTCAGGCCTTATGGGTGGTTCCCACGCTTACATTTTGAGAAAGAGCCTGTATTTACTCAGACTTTGTACTTCAACCCCCTGGATACTGTGAGTAAAAGCAGGTGCCACCGTAGCCTTGGAAATCGACAGAGATAAATGACCCCAGGCTTAGAGTCAAAGTTGCTTACAGACTAATACTAAAAAACAGGAAGGATTGCAAACGACCATTTATAATGGTTCTTCAGCAACTGTGCGCTAAATCACTGCGCTGAGTTCTTTCTGTTCCAGAATCCAGAAAGTGCATAAGGAAAAAGGGAATAGAGAGGAGATGAGACAGAGATTAATCAAGATAGAGTTGGGTGAAGGAAACAGGGCTTGTATATCGGGAGATTTGCACAGTATCAAATGCTGTAAAGAGAAAAATAGAACAACTGCATGCACGTACTGTAGGGAATAGCAAATAGACCTACCTTTAAGTTCTTACTCATTTTCTCTTAATGATGGACTGCAACCAGGAATTATAAACCAAATAAACCTTTCTCCCTCACACTGCTTTGGTCAAGGTATTTTATCACAGCAACAGAGCAGAAACTACAACTCTAGCATAGAAAAGCATTTCAGACTCTCCAGAGATGATAAGAATGAAAAGCAGAACTTGTTAAAATAAATAGTAGTCAAGAGTAGTGAATCTGTGTCAGTGTAAATTGTGTCACTGCAATATTCACAATGGCCAGCTGTCCAGTGACATGTGATACATTCAAGTATCAAGTATGTATGTACGCTTGCAAGCACCTTTGTCTACATCAGAGAGAAAAGGTGTTCAAACCTTGGCCATGAACATCGAGTCCATTCCTCTTATCACAGGCTATGAAATCATGCTGTGTAGCCAGAACTGCAAATCTGCAAAGACCTTACAGCAGTCCAGATTGCTTCTTATGAAGTATGTCCTTAGATTATCCATAGAGAATGCCCATTTACTCTCAGGCTATAAGTGGAAGGTTAACCAAGTTCCTGGACCATTCTAGTTATGAAAATAGGGGATATACCTGTTACTGAACAAATCAGTAAGTCTCATTTGCTGCATAGGGTTAGAGATATGTGAAAGAGATGGTCTTACAAAGTTTCCAGTGTTTTTAGCTCCAAAGAGAAATGCAGTCTATGTGACAAAGTCCAACCTTGAGTGATTCATTCTTCTGGGCTTGCCACATTGCAAGTGTTCCTGATGCTTTCCAGAATGTACCATAAGCCTCAGTTTCAGAGATTCTTTAGATGGTAGCCATTCTAGTCTCACACACAATATTGCTTTTCTTCAGCATCAAGGTAGCTCAGTCTCACACTACACAGATCAAAGGAGACTGGCTCACTGTGAGGGATCCTTAGCTAATAAGAAATTGTTGCTTTGTTTGAACTGGATTTTTTTTTCTCTGCTTGAATCCTATACCTGAATTTTGTATAAGTCACTATAATATATAGTGACACCCATGCATACAACCTGTTCACTGTTGTTGACATTTGTCCATTGTGTTTACTGTTGACTTGGTAACTCCAGTTCTAGGAATCTCCTGAGAAATATTAACAGGTGTACAAAGTAAAGGTAGAGGAGGATGTCTAGTGGGCATGTAATGGTGTTCTTCTTACCTCTAAAAACACCCAAACAACATTAATTGTACTATTGATAAGACCTCTCTCTACAGAGGATGCTTTTACATGAAATGACGTGGTGGAAATGTTCTCTGTAGTCTGTAAATAAAGTACCTGTTTTGGCCTATGGTGAGCAGTAGGCAGGAAATCAGAGTAGAAACAGGTAGAAAGAGGGCAGAGTCACTCAGTCTCCATCCAGCCCTCCCCCCAAAGAAGAACCATGTAAGGAACCCAGGTGAGCCACGGGCCGGGACACATGGCAGGTAGATTACTGGAAATGGGTTGAATTAAGATGAAAGAGCCAGCTAGCAATGTGCTTGAGACATAGGCCAAACAGTATGAAATTAATGTGTGTCTGAATCATTTGGGCGGTGGGGGGGGGTGTAAGCTGCCACAGGCAAGGTCCAAACTTCATGCCCAAATGGGCCCGGAAATCTTTACAACAAAATGAGACTTTGAATTGATAACCTTGAATCAGTCTACTGAGAATCCCTTGCCCACAAGGAGAAAATGTTTCTGATCTTGACTTCTGCCTCTATTATCTCCCAGACCCAGCTCAGAAACTCAGTGGCAAAGATCGGCATATTGTCAGTATCAGAAACATAAGAGGAGTTCAATAAAGTGAGGCTGCAGAGCAGGACATAATCTTGAATCTAGGACATACTAATGTCAAGAGCAGTCAACACAGTCATGAGAAGCCAATGTATTCATGAAGGAACCACCAGTATGTCCTCAGTGTCCTCAGGCATTACCAATACCCTTCAGTAATGTCTTCAGAGAGTACTTCCAGTGAGTTGGCAGAAACTTCCAGATGCTCCCAGAAGGCAGAATGAGACTACAAGTGAGCCGTTGTGGAATCAACAAAATGGCCAGTAGAGAGCTCTCTTCTTTTGACCTTGCAGAGCAAAAGCAGCATAGTTAGGGAGTTTCTTGATGCAGTGCTGGAACCCAGATGGAAAGATAGGAAGGAAGGGAAGAGCTCACTGCACAGAACTCTCCATTAAAGAGTATCCCATCATGCATAAGTGAAGGCCACAGTGGACAAATGAAGATGACAATCTGAAAACAACCTTCCTGCCAGTCCTTAGTCAGCCAGGAGATCGTTACAAAGTGGGGGAGGGCAGAAAAAGGCTAGTGTGGTTCAAGAGACAATAAACCTAACTCCTCAATTGACAATGTTCAGTCACGGTCCCACCATAAAGGCTTTTAGGATGTGTCACAGTGAAGGTGAGAAATTGCCCTATAACTGATTTAATTTCTGAAAGTAAGATACAACACATTGGGCTTTTTGTGAAGCAGCTGCAAATTCATTCTTGCTAGCAAGTGTGAGAATCTACCATATAGGAGGAGGAGCAGGAGGAGGAGGAGGAGAAGGAGGAGGAGGAGGTCCTAACATTGTGACTAGGACCATGTGGAAAAGCAGTGTAGAGCCATCAGGGTGACAGTAGAGGGTGCCAGGGCCTAGAGATGGAAAGCATCATGACTTATAAGCAGGTAGAGCACCTTTGTCCCAGGCATGGTGGCACACACTTGTAAATCTCATCAAGGAGGTTGGGGCAAGAGGATCAAGTGTTTTACATTTACCTTTGACTTCACACTAAGTTAGAGACCAGCCTGAGCTACTCAAGATCCTGCCTTAAAAGAAAGGGAGAAGAGGAAGAGGAAGCAGCAGCAGAACTTAAAAAAATAAAATAATTCTAAGTGGTAAAAGCAACAACTTATCTTCACTGGGGGGAAAAATAAGCTAGTCTAAGTGATGTACAAGCAATGATGGTCTTTCCTGTACTTAATAGGTAGGATGGCCAGTTCACCTGCTCTGCTACTTGTTGATGTAAAACATTCCACTCAGTCCTAACTTCTAAATTCATTGTAAATGAAAGGAAATGGTCTTTAGCTTGAGATAAATGACTGTTGTAGTTGTTTTCTGAGACCACACATGTGTTGATGTGTTGAGTAGAGAACAGCCCCCATCTCCCTTCACACCTATTCAAGTGCATCTTGAGAACTTACAGTAATTTTCCAAACCTTTCCTATTGTCTTCATTTACTGACATGGATGGCTTTGTAGGTTCCTAAGCACTTATTCATATGTCCGCTTGCTCGATTCTCAACAGGCTTGTCTTAGTGCCTGGTCTGTTGTCATAAAATTAAGCAGCCTAGCTAGGTCCTAAATCTAGGTCTGGCTGGCTATAGACCTGATTCTCTTTCCACCTACAGTGACTGAATGTCTACCGGAATAATATGTGATGCTGGCAATAGTAGGAATAGACTGTTAGGGTAAGCCCAGTGCAATGGCTTAGGTTATTTTTGGTTTTTACAAGCTCACAGTTCCGAGTACTATGAGATTCAAGCTAAAAGGAGAGTTACTATTGTTAGTGGCTGTGTTCTCTAGGGTAAGTGCCAAGAACTATTTACAAACCAGACTGGGCAGGACCCAGCTTGCAAGGGGTGGGGGTGAGGGGCAAATGCTAAAGCCAGCAGGCTGCTGTTCCTTGGACTCTAAGCCAAGTGGTCCAGTTACTCTAGCAGGAACCAAGATGAACAAAGCCAAGGTAAACAGCAGCTCGGCCCTGTGTTCCACAGAGTTTAACAGAGAGGAAGCCAATGAAAGTCGAATTTCATAGTTTTATTCAATAAACTGAAACCTTGAAAAGTCAGTCAAATGTAGATGGGCCCAATTCCATCAACTTGGACACAGATTAATGTTCCTCGAACAAGAAGCAGAGACAGTCACTCAAAATTCATACTTGTCTTTGGACCTCAAAGCTGGTAGTAGTGATCCAAATGGCTTCCTGGTTCCCATGTGCAAACAACTCACCTGTTGCCTTGACTTTGGATCATGCACATGAGATGTTCCTTTCAACTACACCTTCCTTTTCATTTGTTTTTAGTACCAGATTTTAAAATTTGAATCTGGCTGTCACTATGTTGCTCATGCTGGCTTCAAACTCTGGAGTTCAAATGATATCCTGCCACAGGCCCCTCAGTAACTGAGACCATGGATGTGTACCACCATGCCGGCTCTTTTTCATTTCCATTTTGTTCCACACTTTTTTGGAACACTGAAGTACCCTAATAAAACCCTCTTCAACGGGGTTGGGGATTTAGCTCAGTGGAAGAGCATTTGCCTAGCAAGTGCAAAGCCCTGGGTTCAGTTCTCAGCTCCAGGAAAAAAGATAAACCCTCTTCAAGGTTTGGGGAGATGGTTCATTGTGTGAAGTGTCCACCATGAAAGATTGAAGACCTGAGTTTAGATACACCCAAAATTTGGATGCAGTGACTCTTACATTCATAACTCCAGCACTGGGAAGGAGGCAGATCCCCAGAGCTCAATAGACAGCCAGTCCATCTCTCAAGAGAAAAAAAACAAAAACTAAAAGCAACCGAGGAAGACATCTGATACTCACATTTAGCTCAGGTATGCACCTGTACATGCACTCACATGAACACATACATGCAACACACACACACACACACACACACACACACACACACACACACACGCGCACACACACACACACACACACACACACACACACACCTGTAGCTATTATACTTTTCTCCATTTGTTTTCTTGATAAGTAGCCCAGGATGCCCCAAACTTAGAGCAACCATACTCCTGCCTCCTGAGTACTAGTGTTAGAGGCTAAATGGCATTAAATGGCTTCAACCTTTATGAGTAACACCCTCAATTACAGTCAACTTCCCAGCTCTGCCTCTTGTTCTGATCTTTGTGTACAAATGCTAATAGATCTGGACTATCTCAAGCCAACTGGCCACATGCTTGGCAGACAAGAAGAGAATCAAGAGATGTTGGAAGATGATAGCCCCTAAAAGGTGAGAAAATACTTAGAAATGGAATGGCAAGGAAGTAAGGTGGTGTTGTAGGCTGATGTCCTATAATAGTTCTGAAATTGTCCTGCTGTTTCCTTTTCTTCTCTTGACCAGAGTCTGGTTATATAGTCTAGGGTTCTTAGGCCTTTTTTTTTTTTTTTAAAGACAGGATCCGAATGTACACCATGCTGTTTACCAACTTACTCTGCAACCAAGAATGGTCTTGAACTCGTAATCCTGCCTCCAGCTCCCAAGTGCTTGTGCCACCATACATGGTTTTGTGATGCTGGTGATCAAGTTTAGGATTCCCTGAACGCTTCATGTTTAACATACACTCGACCATCTGAACCACATCCCTAGCCATGTTCTTAAGTTATCTGAGAGTGTTTGCCTCTGGTTTCACTTTATAAAAATATTTTTTTCATAGTATGACTTTAGTCAATTCAGCCCCTCTGTGTTTCAAGTTCCTGGCTAGTGCTCTATCTAGACAACGAGGCACAGCAGCCAGATGTTAGATAGTCCTGAGAACCAGGTGAAGGCTCCAGGGATGGAGCATCATAGCAATAGCAATACTTTTTGCAATGAATTGGTTCTTTAAGTGGAGAGTTAGAACTTTGCAAATGCTATGCCAAGTACTCTACCACTGAGACAAATCTCCAGCCCCCGTTTTGTCTCTCTGAGAGAGCTTATGTAACCTAAAATGGCCTTTGTCTTGGTCAGTGTTCCATCACTATGAAGAGACACCATGAGCACAGCAACTCTTACAAGAAAAACCTTTAACTAAGTCTGTCTTACAATTTAGTCGGTTGTTGTCACAGTGAGAAGCATGATGGCATGCAGGCAGACATGATGCTACAGAGGTAGCTGAGAGGCCTCCATCTACATCTGAAGGCAGCAGGGATTGAGAGAGAGAGATACTGGGCCCTGCTCAAGCAACTGAGACCTCAAAGCTCCCTCCCCCAATGCCACCCACTTCCTCCAACAAGGCCACATTTCCCTATAGAGTCACTCCCTATGAGCCTATGGGGTCATTTTCCATCAAACCACCACTGCCTTGAAAAGAAGCCTCCTACCTCAGCCTCTCGAGTGCTGGCTTTAGGGGCATGCACTACTGAGTGAATTTTCTAGTTGGTGGCCATCCATACTACACTGAATATGTCTGACCTCATCTGACCTTACAATGTTTACCCGACATCTTTCAGTTTCACTAAAACCTTCCTCTCCTCTCATATATATATATATATATATATATATATATATATATATATATATTTGAAACAGGGTCTTTTTTAACCCAGCCTAACTGCAAACTCATTATCTAGCCGAGGATGACCTTGAACTCCTGATCTCCCAGGTTCTATCTATCTCCCATGCATTAGACTTATAGGCCTATGTCGCTACCCATAGCTTATACACTTCACTTCTGAGATGTTTTTTTAAAAATATTTTTCTCAGCTTTCTAAGGAATGGAAAAAATTGTTCAAGGATTTGAGTGCATGATTCTGGAACTAGGTAAGCGTGTGAACCAAAAATCAAACAATAAGGTGGCAGGATGGGGGAGAGGAACAGCCAGCACTGTGCAGCTCCGCCATGCCAGGCTTCTGTCATCCGCTGTTGACATTTGTTCCAGGGGCATCCATGGAAAAGATGACGCAACTTCAGCTGTTAGGACAGCAGGACAGTGGCCAAGAGCAGCCACACACATGGAGGCCAGCCAGAACTGGCTTTGAGAGACACAGGTTGTTTTCATCCTCAGTTTTCAGTCTCTTCTTTCTCAGTTGGCAGGGCTCTGCTTGGCTCTCTCATACACATACCACTTCCTTCTCTTCCAACCCATATTTTGGAAAAGGAAGCAAAATAATCGGAGCAATGAACTGATTGCCGTTTTAAAAATCATAATACTAAAGTGGTTTTTCAGAACTCTTTAGAGTTTCTCATGATCACAGAGCAAATATCCTATTCAGTGGAACTGTAATTATTGACTGGATTTTATAGGAAAAGAACGTTGTAAGTGTCAATTAGAGCGTTGAGGGTCGGTATATTTCTTCAACGACTTTTGTCATTCCCTTCAGTGATTTATGTGCTCTTTAGAATGATCTCAGAGTACAAGTTTGAACAAGTCACAAAATTCTTGCTTCCCTGGCTGGCTGCTATTGAAATTTCATGCGTGATACCTTTTATTTATCTTTAATTAATTTGATTTACAATATGATGAATATCCATAAACCCTTCTTAATCATCATTTTGGAAAAAAAAAAAAAAGCCTGAACTCTGGGCTCATCGACTGACCCAATAACCAATTAAAGAAAAAGCAGGGAAAGGAGATTTTATCAAGGTGGTCACATGAGAACAGTTAACGGGGTCCTGAGTTGTCATCAGACTGTTCATAAAGTTCTCTTGCCCAGGTGTACATATTCACAGGGTTCCCTGGAGATTTACCAATGTAAATGTGCACAGGGCATATGAGTATACTGAGAGGGCCTGGAGGGCGGGTGCCATTTCAAGGATTCATCTGCACCTTGACCCCTGAGGGCAGGGTCCAGGTCTTCCAAGTGAACTCTGCAGCCAATGGATTCAAAAGTTAGATTTGTGCCAGAGGACTCAACCAATAGCTGCTGTACCTTACCCCTTTGCCCAACCCTGGAATGCCAAGGTGTGTCACATGAGATCCAGTTGTAAGGCATTTTCTCAGTTAGTGATCTACAAGAGGGCCCAGCCCATGTGGTGCCATCTCTGGGCTGGTGATCCTGGGTTCTATAAGAAAGCAGGCTGAACAGACCAGGGGAAGTAAGCCAGTAAGTAGCATCCCTCCATGGCCTCTTCACTAGCTCCTGTCTCCAGGATCCCGCCCTGTTTAAGATCCTGTCCTGACTTCTTCAATGGTAAACAGCATGTGGAAGTGTGAACTGAATAAAACCTTTGTCCTTCCAAATTTCCTCACAGTCATGGTGTTTCACTGCAGTAATAGAAACCCTAACTAGGACATACGCCATGACCAAAAGCAACTTTGGGGGGAGGTTTTATCTGGCTTACACACCCCAATCACAACCCATTACTTGGGGAAAGTTAGGCCAGGAACTCAAAGCAAAACCTGCAGGCAGGAACTGAAGCAAAAACCTTGGAGTAACACTTACTGGCTTGCTCCACATGGCTTGCCGACTACCTGTCCAGGAGTGGTACTCACCCACAGTGGGCTGGACCATCCCCCCATCAATAAAGAAATGCCCCAAGAACTTGCCCACAGGTCAATCTGATGGAAGCATTTTCTTAATTGCAGTTTTATATTCCCATGTGATGCTTGGATCAATTTGAGAAAAAGCTAGCCAACACAGTCTCTGCCCAGGCCAGACATTCTTTCTATTCTCTTAACCAGAATTGAATAACTTTCCCTTAATGGGCCTTCAACACTACTAAAACAGAAAGCTTGGGAAAATTTAGGGGCCAACAAAATGGAAAGGAACCTGTCACTCTGAAGACCCACTGAAATCTCTCACCAACCAAGAGTCAAGAATTTCAGCATGATCAACATTTGCTGCAATGGTTGCCTCTAATAAAGCAATACTTTTTTTTTTTAAACGTTTTTATATATTTATTTATTTAATTTTTTGCCTTGGTGTTTGCCTGGAACTGAAACTACAGACAGTTGTGAGCTGCCATGTGGGTGCTGGGAATCGAACCCGGGTCTTCTGGAAGAGCAGACGATGCTCTTAACCACTGAGCCATCTCTCCAGCCCCGTGATACTTCTTTTTAATAGAGATATCTTCAAATACAGTAAAGAAGCAATGAGTCATGCTTAAGAACTAAGCATACTATTCTGCCCTGATCATGAGACCCCCAAAAAGATCACCAGAGACTTGAACTCTCTAAAGTGCAAAAGCAAGCCTTTCTAGAAATTATGAGTTGCGAGAGAAGGACCTCGGTCCAGCACACAGGTGTGATAGTGTCCAGAGGAGGTGCCACTCCTTTGTGAGCTGGGTTTTTAAGGGCAAAAATCACAAGGTTGTACATCAACTGGGATCATTTAGTGAGGATACAATTCTGAGATTAGCTTGTCTTTTAGAGTATTTTTTAGACTTCCTCTGTTATCTTAGCCAGCTGTTTGCCAAGCCCTTTCTTTGGCTACCTCCTGGGTTGGGTCTTTCTATGCTATCACTGGTCCTGAGACATTCTATGTTATCAGTCAGTCCCTAAGCTACCTGTCCTGTTTGATCTTTGTTCCTATGGAGACCTCAGACTTATCTCTGAGAACTGGGACTGGGAACTTTTGCTCAAAACTGAAGGTGTTTCTCTGGTTCTTCACATACATGACTGAGAGCAAGAGCTTGTTGAAATCAAAGAACTAGACCACTTGGTGGGTAGAAAGGATGGTTTATTAGGGGGATCAAACCGTCAAGACTGTCTTTTGGGGGCAGAGAGAACGGCAGTGGAAAAGCAGGCAGATTCAGGAACCACATTAGCAGTTCAGAATCCAGAATGGGCTGGGGATATATAGCTCAGCAGCAGAGCAGCTGCCCAGTGTGTGCAGTGATCCAGGCCCACTCCTTAGCACCCAGCTGGAGCCAACTCTGGAAAACTCAGAGCGGTATTTAATAGAGTTTAATGAAAATTTGAAAAACTCAATTTTTTTGATATAGATGAGTATTTTGCTTGTCTGATGTATATATACCACAGGTATTCCCTGGGAACCAGAAGCATCAAATCATCTGGAAGGTGAGTTACAGAGGGCTGTGATCTGCCCTGTGGGTGCTGGACCCGATCCTTCTCAAGACCAGTCAATGTTTTTAACTGCTGAGTCATCTCTGTGGCCAATCCCCTTTTTAGTACAGATGGTGGCTTCAAATTAATACATCTGGGTATGGGTGACACATGCCACTTTTATTTTGATACTTTTTTTGTGTGTGTGTGTGTTAGTGGGACCTCACACATGCTAGGCAGTCACTTATAGTAATATCCTCAGCCTTCTTTTAATTTTTAAAATTTTCTCCTTTAAATTTTTTCTTAGATTTATTTTACTTTATGTATGTGTGTGTGTGTGTTGCCTGCATGTATGTTTGTACACAATGTGCATGTCTTGGAGGTCAGAGAGGGCCACTGGAGTTAGTTAACTGTTGTAACTGTATGTAAATGTAGGTGCTGGAAATTGAACCTAGGTCCCTGGAAAAGCAGTCGGTATTCTTTTTTTTTTTTTTTTTTTAAAACTTTATTTATTTATTTATTTGCCTTGGTGTTTGCCTGGAACTGGAACTACAGACAGTTGTTAGCTGCCATGTGGGTGCTGGGAATCGAACCCGGGTCCTCTGGAAGAGCAGAGGGTGCTCTTAACCGCTGAGCCATCTCTCCAGCACCTGCAGTCGGTATTCTTTACCCACTAAACCAACCCCCTTAATTTTTCTTTGAGACAGAGTCTCCCTAAATTATCCAGGCTGCCCTTGAATTTGACATCCTTCTCCCTCAGCCTCCCAAATAGATGAGGATTGTAAGTCGGCACCACCAGCGCAAGCCTTCACTTAACTTCTCCAAGCTTGGTTAGTGCTGGTTTTTAATCTCCAAGGCAAGGATCAAAATAGCTAGCCGATAAGACTGTGAACATCTTTAATTTCATGACTCATGGGTCTAAAACTCAATATATTAAAAAACTGAGCTTCCCTCATTACCATCTGCTTCTTTGTTCTTCCATTTCAGGCAGGGCACCAGCTTCCCACTGGTGTCCAATTGCTTGACTCAGAAACCGAAGTACGAGCTTCAGGTTAGTCCCAGTCTGCTAAGCATCAATCACTCCTGAAGTGTACACCCTTTCTCACACCCTCACTTGTTCTCCATCTCCCTCCCTCCCTCCTTCCCTCTCTCCCTCCCTCCCTCTCTGTTCAGTGCTGGGCATTGAACTGAGATAGATGTTAACTCCTAGAAAGAAGTACACGCATTGCCCAAGTTTAACCATCCAGGTAGTCATGTGGCACATGGGACCAGTCCCTTGATTGGATGAGTAACATATGCTCACTGCTCTCATTGGGCTGAGGGAGCATGCAGAGGGTGTGATGACTCCTCATTGGTTCTACTGAGAATATGCTAAAAAAAAAATGACCAGTTGAGATAAAGAGTACCTCAGTCTCCACACAAGTCTTACCACAGAACCCATAGCAGACCAGATCTGATGCTAGGATGGCCATTAAGTGGCTCATAGGTGAGTACCAAACTGAGCGTGAAGACATTGCCCTAGAGAGTGAACCATGTACTAGGTGGGATGGTGAGGGGTGCCTATGCCAAGTCAGCTTATAGGCAGGTAGGAAGTCCAAGTATAGATAAAGGGGAAGGAGGAGATAAAGGGAAGACAGAGAGCTTTGAGCTGCTTCGAGAGCAAGATGTAAAAGGACAGGTAAATAATGGGTTAAGTTGTAAGAGAAGCTAGAAAGCAATATGCCTGAGCCATAGTCCAAACAGTTTGTAATTAATATAGACTCTGTGTGATTATTTGAGACTGTTGGTTTGGATCTTAGGGCTAGGCAGGGCCAGAAAACAACTTCTTACTACAGTGGGTGGTACTGCTTACATCCAGAATGTATCCCTCTTCCACAGTTAAAACTCTCTGGAAAGTTCCTTATAAATTCCCAGAAGTGTTTTTCTCAGGGGAGCCTGAATTCAGTGAAGATGACAATGATGGTTAATGAAGGTTATTTATCACACTCTTGATTCACACTCAAGACAGAATACTTCCATGATTAGCTGTGTGAAGGTCTTTCCCCCCCCCCCCGTCATGGAATAATTCTCCAGCAGATATCAACTGGTCATCTTACAGTTTAATTCAGTTCTGATGACTGTGAGATCCCTCAGGTGCAGGGCTCAGTCCTCCAGGACTGCTGGGCTTGAGACAGCAGGTCCACGCACCAGGCTATGGTCCATGCTTCAGACTGACTATGAATTGACTCTGATTTGATAATCTGTTAGGCACAGGACTCAGGAAGACATGTTGTTGTGTTATAAGATGCTACTAAGTACGGCTGAAGAGATGGCTCAGCAGTTAAGAGCACTGACTGTTCTTCCGGAGAAGCTGGGTTCGAATACCAGCATCCACATGGCAGCTAACAACTCCAAGATCTGACACCCATGCACAGTTATACATGCAGGCAAAACACCAATTCACATAAAATAAATAAAAATAATTATTAAAAAAAGATGCTACTAAGGAAGTCCATAAGAAGATGCATAGGGCCTTGATGTGGGGTGAGGTCACAGAGTAGCCGTCCCTACAACCCTCCTGTGATTGGTGACCTCAAAGATTATTAAGTCTGACCCAAGAGACTTGATAGAGCTTTGGGGCTTGAGGCAGAGCTCACTGGCATAATGTGTGCTACTCCTGGGTATGAGCACCATCATTATGAAAGATGGAGGGGGAGGGGGAGGAGACAGATAAGACAAAAAGGGAGAAGGAAAAAGAGCGAGAGGAAGCACATGAGAATCCTCACAGAGCTCCATCAGGAGACTCCATTCTCCTCTTTCCTGGAAGTTGGCAGACAGGGATGAAGGTTCCAACTCTCTGTGATTTGGTTTTTCTCATCAGCAGCCCCATCCTGTGGTTGTCAAGGAGCCCCATGCGAGTCACCTCATCAGCATATTCAGGAATCAGTAAAAGAGCTAAAGTCCTCAAGAGTTTATAATTAATTTAGTATACTAATTAAATATAATTACTAAATAATGTGTTTACCTTAAATAACATATTTTTTTTTTTTATTAAAGTTTCAGACCTAAAAGCAGGGAAGAGAGAGAGAATGTAAGACTGGGGTTGGTGTGGACTCAGCAATTTGTGGATCGTGTGAGCTCTCAGGTAGTGCTATAGCAAAATGCCTGCCTGTCCCTCCCCATGATGGTCATGGACTTACCCTCTGAAACTGTAAACAAGGCCCCAATTAAATGCTTTTTAAAAAAGTTGCCTTGGTCATGGTTTCTCCTCACAGCTATGTAACAGTGACTGAAATAGTTACAGGAAACTTTTCCTATGCTGTGAATTAAATGTATGCTGGGGTGGGGATAGTGTCTAAGTCTGCCCAGACTTGTCTACTAGATGGATTCTCTGCCCCTACCAATTATTTCTTGTTTGTAGACCAGGCTGGCCTTGAATTTGTGGCAATGCTTCAAGCTCTGCTACCTTCATACTGGCTTATACTCCATACTTGGCTGTTTGTTTGTTAAAACAGGGTTTTACTATGTAGACCAGGCTGGCCTTACAGAGTTCTTTTGCCCCAAACTGCTGAATACTTGGATTATAGACATAAACAATGGCACTCAGCACCTTCTCCCTCCCACTTCCATTTCTGTAGCTGAGTAATTTTGGAGAATCCAGACACATAGGTTTCACTTAGGGGCTGACAAAGCCTTGCTGCCTGTAGATAAAAGCAGCAGTGTGGCTTGGCCTGGTCTCGAGAACCTGCTCCTCATTAGCCAGCTCCAAATGGATTTGATTTATTTGCTCACAGTGCTGTATTGAAGTACCACAAGCTCAATAAGATAACATACAGGAATTTATGCCTCAAGAGTTCTGGAGCCCGAAGTCAGGTAAGGTGTGAATAAGGTGTTTCTGTGAGCCTCACGCCTTGACTGTCAGTAGGGTTCTTGTTACTGTGTCTTCATGTTGTATTGTCTTCTGTTTTTATCCATATCCCCTTTTCCTCCTCTTAGGAGGACTATCCTATTGGATTAAGGTCTATCCATGCAATATTTTACCTTTATTTTTATGTTTCAGGTTTTTTTGCTTGTTTGTTTTTGTTTTTTTGCTTTAGCTATAACTAGAAACAACCATATCCAAGAAAAAGTGATAAATATTGTTGACTTCTACTTAACTCTTGGTCTTTGGGCCAGATATTATGTCCCACTGCTGGACTTGAGGGACAGAAGCAAGAATATTACAAATTCAAGGCTAGCAACATAGTGAGTTTCAGTCCATCCTGAGCTCCATAGCAAGACCCTCTCAAAACAGATAGATAGATAGGTAGGTAGATAGATAGATAGATAGATAAAGTTTTGAGAGGGCTAGAGGTAGGAAAACCTAAGTTCAAGGTTTTGAGTGGCTCTTCATGTTGGAAGCCACAGAGATGCAAAGGCACTCTTGTGGTCTCTAATCTTGGTATTTTCAATAGCTTGCCTTCAATGGGAGCCTAGTACCCCTTTGATACAGAAGGACTATGAGAAGCTCTACTCTTGGCTCTACAGTAGGGTTATTACACGTCCTCTCTGGGAGAGCAGTTGCCTTTGACCTTCACTTATCTGGTGACTTGGAGGACACCCACATTCCTATTGTGCGTTCTCTGCATATTCTCTTAATCTCTTGTCTGCTCTTCTAAATAGTGGAGTCTCCCTGTTTGGCCTCTTGAGATTTCCTGGGTACCACTCAGCTCTTCTCACTCCTCACTCATGACCTTGCTTGTAACCAGGAAATAGAAGAAAATTGAGCTATCACTTGAGAATTGCCCCTTCTTCCTCTACCAGCTGTGACAGCATGCCCACAGCTGTCCAATCCTTCCTTTCCTGCAGTCACGCTGTGAGCAGATTCCAACTAATCTTTCATAATCTTTGTATATTTCTCGTCTACACCCCATCCTGCCTCACATCCAAAGAGCTGCCTTAGAGGAAAGTCTAAAATCTCTTGAACCCTAGGACTTCGTGCTCTCCCTGCTGAGATTTTGGTTATAAAGATAGAGCACATCTTGCCAGAGGGAGAGATGCACTCAGCTTCACCTCACCAAATGGTCAGCTCCTCTTCAGGCCAGCGGGATTGCTTTCTGCTTCACTTCTGGAGAAGTGAGAAAGAAATTTCTGTTCCTTATCAATAAAAATGAAACTAAGCTCATTGTCATCCTCCTTGGTTGACTTCCTGTCCCACACTCACTCCAGGCCATCACTGACCCTGTCACTACTCCTCTCCAATTTATTCTTGAAGCGTTGCCAACTTGATGTAACCTAGAATCACCTGGGAAGAGTCTTCAGCGATGGATCATCTCCTTTGGATTGGTCTATGGGCACATCTGTGAGAGATTGTCTTGATTAAGCTAATGTGGGAAGACCCTGTCTACTGTGGGCAACACCATTCCCTGCACAGGAGATCTGGAACCGTACAAGAGTGGAGAAATCAAGTGGAATGCAAGCGAGCAAGTGAGCATTAATATATTAACTTCTCTCTACTCTTAACTGTAGATGTGACGTGATTGATTCCGTCAAGTCTCTACCTCTGTGACTGCTGTGCAGGGGTGGGCCGTAAAATAGATCTTGCTTTTTGCTGGGGTGTGTGTTCCATCTCAGTGATAGACATGAAACAAAGACACTGCTCACTCTTCTCTATCCTGCACCAGGCTACTGTTTTCCCTTCACTACCCAAAGCTTCTCAACTGATTCCTGTGCCTCTCTTATCGCTCATGTTTCACAGTTCATAACTACCAAAGTTAAAGTAATGAACTTCCTTTTTCCTTGCTCAACAATTCTTTTCTTTTGGACTAGGTGTTGGACCTAGGGTATTGTGAATGGTAGGCCTATTCCTACCACCAAGCTCCATCCACAGTATAGTCAAAAGTTTCTCTGTGTCCCACAGACACTTGGTCCCAAATAAACACACTGAGTCTTATATTAATTACAAACTGTTTGGCCTATGGCTCAGGCTCATTACCAACTAGCTCTTGCAATTGACTCAACTCATTTCTATTAATTTATGTCTTGCCACCTGGCTTCATGGCTTTACCTGTTCCATTATATCTTGCTTCCCTGGAGGCTCAAAGTGTCTGCTCTGACTCTGCTTTTCTCCTCTCTATATCTCTTTTGAATTTCCTGACCTGGCTATTTTCTGCCTTGCCATAGGCCAAAGCAGCTTTTTTATTAACCAATGGTAGCAACACATATTCACAACATACTGAAAAAGCATCCCCAGCACTTCCCCTTTTTGCCCAATTCAAAAAAAAATTTTATTTTAATACAGTAAAATTACATATAACAAAACATTTATCAAGCAATAATTATAGTTATAATATCACATTTGTATTTGGAAAATTAAAGAAAATATTCTATCTATTCTATCTTTGTGAGTCTAAAATTTTATATCTAATTTATCTCTTATCACAACTAAGAAAAAGTGTAACTATTTAGTAATTAACTCCATCAAAGAGCTCAGAAGAATATAATTTTACTTAAGTAAACAGGAAGTGCATTGTAAGCAACTTCCAAAATCCCAGAAATGATGGAGACATCTGCTGCCTGGATAGTTAGCCAAAGTTCCCCTGCAATGTTGGCGCATTCATCTTCACCCTACAGGCCTAGAGTCTCTAGCAGACATTTTAGTGAAGCAGGCAATTTGCAGAGCTGTTCTGCCCATCCTGGCAAAGTTTGTCAGTTGCTTCTCCCTGTGTCCTTCAGAATGTCTGGCAGTCTCTTATGTGAAGCAGGAACCTGAAGGACCATCTTGCCCAGATTTGACAAAATTTAGTCATCACTTTCCCATGGGTCTTGCGTGTCCAGTTTATACAACATACTGTTAAGCAGTCAAGGCAAGAGCAATTTCTTTCCCAGTAGCTAACTTTTGCCACAAAGAAATTAAACTCCATATGGAGTTTCTTCGATGTTCATCATCATCTTGAAGTAAATTTGTACTACCAGGAACAGACAGGTCTCACTGTTCAGAAAAGTCCAAGTTTGTGAAACATTTTTAAATGCCATATTCTGTATGCCTTTGAAGTGTTTAAAGATTACCTATCTGAAATATATATTTGCATACTAAAACACCTAACTAACATGACTATAAGTTTGATTATAATAGATAAATGAGTATTAATCTGTATTTCTTTTTTTTATTATTTTTAAACATTTTTTTACACTTTTATTTATTTATTTATTTGCCTTGGTGTTTGCCTGGAACTGGAACTACAGACAGTTGTTAGCTGCCATGTGGGTGATGGGAATTGAACCTGGGTCCTCTGGAAGAGCAGACGGTGCTCTTAACCGCTGAGCCATCTCTCCAGCCCCAAGTATTAATCTGTATTTCTTAATGATACATTACAATTTTAAATGAATTACATAAACACAGTACCTTAAACAAATGTAGAAATATACATACAGTATAATAAAATTAATCTTAAATTTATATTAATAAACCAAAATCCATATCAGTGTAGATTATTTGGAGATTAACAGTTGATTTTTGAATTAAAGTAGATTTAATTATCTATCTTTTAAAATCATTTCTATATCATATCCTCCTTCCTTTCTTTAGAAAGAGATTACATAAACAAACCAGAAAGAGATTACATTTATAATTAATTCCCTTTCAATAAAAAGTATTTATAAATAATATTTTTGGAATTGGGGCATAGTTTCCCAATCAGTTTCCTGCTGATTGGGAGTACTGGCACTCTTATGGAAAGCCTGAGAAAATTTGAGATAATGGTCAAGTCTGGGAATATTAGCAATAACCTTGGTTGATAGATACCATCTGTCAAGGTCCAGGAAATCTCATTTGATTAAATCTGATTCATCTTAACCTGAAATAAATCATCTCTAGCCTCTTGTATCCTGTGGAAACAAAAGCACAGCCTTATTTTTTCCAAAGCAATATATCCTTAAACCCAAATTTTAAAGTTAAGATGCCATTAAAATGTTGGTTTAATTTAGCAGCCCTATAATCAAATGTCTCTCTGTAGTTAGCTCATTAAAATTCAAAAATTTAAAGAAAACATAGTAATATACATACTCTAGACTCTCTGTGTATTTCCCTTGTTTATGTGGCTTATTTTTACATTTTTTGAGAATTTATTTTTATGAGTATCTATATTCTTTCTTTTTTCTCTCCCAAGCTTATTGTAACTTATTTAGAGTCCCCCCCCCCAATCTGAATCTGTTTTTTTATGTCAAGGAGCGTTCTTAAATTGTTAAATTGCATGGCTAGGATAAAAGTCGTGACCTTGGCTGCTGGTTTCACCCCTTTCAGCTTTTCAACATGATGGAGTTAGGTTCACTACCCATTCTGGGAGCCATACCCACCACCAACTCTGTGAAGCAATGGGTCCATGCTGCCATCAAGCAGCCTACAACTCAGAAAGCTTTTGTGTGTGTGTGTGTGTGTGTGTGTGTGTGTGTGTGTGTGTGTCTATACTAGCAAAAGCTAAATCTGCCAGGCAACATGCTGTGTGGCTTGGAGACACGTCTGTGTACGGCAGCAGGGATCCTTCATGTTGTATTCAAGTTCAAGCTCTAGTGCCAAGGCATCTCTGTAACATGGTCCACATAAGAGACATGAACTGCGAAGCTGACTTTGGCTCCATTTATGTGTTCTAGAAATCCCCTCCCACTTTTATTAAGTTTTCTCAGGTCCTATGTGGAAATTCTGGCCCCATGTTGGAATGCCAGATATAGCCGGAAATTTTCCTGTGTCCCACAGCTGCTTGGTCCCAAGTAGACACACAGAGTCTTATATTAATTACAAACTGTTTGGCCTATGCTCAGGCTCATTACCGACTTGCTCTTACAACTTGACTCAACCCATTTCTATTAATTTATGTCTTGCCACCTGGCTTTATGGCATTATCATTACATCTTGCTTCCTGGAGGCTCAGTGTATGCTCTGGTCCTGCCTTTCTCCTCACTGTTATCTCTCTTAGGTTTCTTGACTAACTATGTCATGCATTGCCATAGTCCATAGCAGTTTCTTTATAAACTAATGGTAGCAACACATATTCACAGTATATAGAAAGACCATCCTACAGCACCTAGCCTTTCTTTTTTTTTTTTTTTTCTGCTTATTTTGAAAAAAGCATCTCACTAAATTACCCTTTAGCCCTTTCTTACCCAGGCAGGCCTTGAACATGTGATCCTTTTGTTTTAGTTTTTCAAGTAGTTAGAGTTACAAGACTGTGGTATCATGCTTAGCTTCAAAGCTCTTCTTATCAAATCCCTTAAAGACTAATTAAAAGGTTCCCATCTTTATTTTTCCTGTAAGGTACATCATGGTAGGACATTTGTGTACCTTTCCAAAGCCTTCCTTCCCTCTTATTCTCACTAAGTGCTCTCTGGGCCACCAGTCTCTCTGTGAAGTGTCCAAGATTCTTGAACCACTGCTGTGACTACTCCACGGACAGGGCAGTCCTCTTGCTTTGATCATCTGGTACTCAGCTCCTGTGTGAGCCCTTCCTAGTTAGCTGAGAGATCCTATGTAGGGTGACACTGCTCCCTGTGGATGTCAAGAAAATGTCTGGGGCATCTTTTCAGTACGACGATTGAGGTGCTCCTGGCATTTAGTGGCAGTGTGGAAGAGGAGATAAGTGTCTAGACATAAGACAATATATAGTAAGGCTCTCAGCAATTCCTAGTGAAGAACTGCCCTTCCGTATTGCCCAACCTTGCATGTCATGCTGAACACATACAGGGAAAACCCTGTGCCAAGAATCCTTCTATAGCCACAGATACCTAGTGCCTAAACATTCTTTGCTGAGATTTTAACTGCTATTGACATTTTTGGAGATGATGCAGTGGTCATGTGAACTAATAAAAGGTCATCTTTCGTTTCATCCGAAGCATTATCCAAGAGTTGTTCACTATTTGGGTAACCCTGTCATAAAGGATCAAGCTGCCTACTGGTATTTGAGCTGCTTGTAGCATGCCTATAATCAGTGGGTGTGATTCACATTGATGGTGATTCAATGTACGGAAGAGAACATCAAAGAGCATCACCCTGTCTTCAGGTGTAGTCATACCCAGTCACGTGCCTATTGAAATGCATCTTCTATGACTATGTCTCCCATTTCCCCCTTTTGTTATAGGTAGGAATATAATGCGTATATGTTTCTGTGTATATACATATGTATCTGTGCATGTACACATACATATATTTAAATTATGAGTGTATGTAAACTATACCATTTATGAGTTTACCTTAGTGTCCTAAATGTGGCTTTGAGTAAAGGCTATTGGCTCGGAGTCAAGAAGTAGCATGGAAAGAATAGAGAGGTGGTCACAAGGGTTGTTGTTTGGGGGAGGGGCTAGAGAGGTCAAAGGGCACACACTTTCATTTAGATGGAAGAACAGGTTCAGGACACTGCATACATGGTAGTTAGAGTCTATAACAAGATATATTCTTTATTCATACCAAGGATTTCTTTGTTTCTGAACCCAGTCCCTTCCCCTCATCTGGAGACGGTTGGAGACGGTATTTCACTCTACACCCCAGGCTAGTTTTGAAGTTGAGATTTTTTTCCTGCATCAATCGTTCAAGTTCTGGGGTCACAGGTGTCAAACCCTCCCATAGAACTGGATGCATATAAAGGAACATAGTTTATGATATTCTCTGTCACCTCATTGTCACTGTCCCCCGAGTGATCAATCTGTGGTCTACAGATAAGAACCAAAGAGGCAGCGCAAAGCAAATCAGTAACAGAGGGTGTGGCCGTATGTCCCTCTGTACCTGCTTCAGCTTAAAGGAGAGGTGGGGAAGTTTTCACCATTAACCCTTTAGGCCCCAAATTGTTAAAGCTCTTCAAGACTCAGGGTGTACAATTCATGGCCTACCTGGCTCAGCCTGGCGCAATGGTTTATCAGGTCTCCAGAGTAGACACGGAAATGTGGTTTTCACAGCAAGCGGTGTTGAGTCGAATCATTGATTCCATAGTACACTGACCAGGGACTGGCCACTGCCTGCTACCTCCTCCAGCAGAGGGATGGCAGACTGAGCTCTCTCAGGAGGTCTGCTCCCAGTCAGATCCTTCTGCTGACCAAGGCTTTAAGTCTCATTCATTTTGTGGCTGGACCTCAAGGAGAGGGTTTTCTTTTCTTTCTTTTTTTTTTTTTTTTTTTTTTTTTTTTTAAAAAAAAAAAAACCTTTATTTTATTTATTTGCCTTGGTGTTTTGCCTGGAACTGGAACTACAGACAGTTGTTAGCTGCCATGTGGGTGCTGGAATAGAACCCTGGTCCTCTGGAAGAGCAGAGGGTGCTCTTAACCACTGAGCCATCTCTCCAGCCCTGGAGAGGGTTTTCAAAGGGTCAGGTTCCTAGGATAAACCTTCTGGGCAAGCCGAACAAGTGAATGCAAAGTCCGTAGTGGGAGCTTTTCACCCTCAAGAGGAGGCATGGACAGGACCAGGCCTTCACCATTATCCTCAAAGCCTTAGTATTTCTGCTGGGAAAACCTCCCTGAATAATGAAAGGCTTTACTCCAGAGAAGAGATGGCCAACATTCCCGCCCCACCCCCAGGTGGCTGTGCTTCATAGGGCCTTTAAACTTATGCCTATGGATCTGCAAGGAAAAGGATCCAGTGCCAGACTCAGTTTGCAGGGTCCTGAGAATTCCAGCAGGGTTAGGGATGACTTCAGGCTCCACGTATGTAGTGATGCACACCTGTGATTCTAACATTTTGAAGATTGAGGCAGGAGGCTCAAGAGTTCAAGACTGGCTGGGCTACATCCCTTGTTTGAGTGAAAAAGAGAAACGACTAAATAGATCATGACATAAAAGATCTTATGGAATATGATAAAGACAAGTTGCCAGGCTTGATACTGTATGTCAGTAATTCTAACACTCAGGAGGATGAGGCAGAAGGATTGTTGTGAGTTCAAGGCTAGCCTCAGAAACCTAGCAAAACTGCACCAAAATAACAAAGGGAACAAAATTTGCTAAGAGATTTTAATGTTCTCACCACAAAAATGATAAGCATGTGAGATTATGTGTTAAGTATTTCAGTTTAGTCATCCCATAATTATTACATATATCAAAGTAATATGTTGGGGGCTGGAGAGATGGCTCAGTAGTTAAGAGCACTTACTGCTCTTCCAGAGGACCCGGGTTTGATTCCCAGCACCCACATGGCAGCTCATAACTGTCTGTAGTTCCAGTTCCAGGCAAACACCAAGACAAATAAATAAATTTAAAAACAAGGTTGTTTTTTAAAAACACACACACACACAAAAAAAAAGCAGAGAAGCAAAGTAATATGTTGTACTGCATAAATATACATCACAGAGGGCTTCTGAGGTCAGCCAGGAATGAGTCCCTTGCCATGGGCTTTAGCTGTGATTGACACTTAGCATTCTAGTTTGCTGCCATGACAAACACAATGACCAAAAGCAACTTGGAAGGAAGGAATGTATTTCACCTTATTCTTGAGTCTGTTACTGAGGAAAGTCAGGACAGGAGAGCAAGGCAGGAGCCACAGAAGAACACTGCTTACTGGCTTGCTCTCTGCTACCTTTTTTTATTCAGCCCTAGCTCACCTGCCTAGGGATGATGCTGCCCACAGTGGGCTGGATGCTCCCACATCAATCAAGACACTTTCTCACAGATATGACTGTAGTCCAATCTGATGTAGGTGCTTCTTCAATTGAGCTTCCCTCTTCTCAGGTGACTGTGAGTTGTATCAAGTTGACAAGTCAGGAAGGGCACCATGCATCAGTGTCTGATACCAGAAAGTAGATATTGAGGATTACATTGGGCAGCTCCACTTGCTGCAAATGATCTGAAAAGAAGTGAGCATCAGCTGGCCATTAGACCTGGGTTATTAGGTATTGGATCCCACATTTAACACATATCAAGTTAAGCCTCAGAGCCCTCATAGAGAAAATTATTGTTATCATCTTTATTTTAAGGTTGGGATATAAGGCTGGGCACATATGGTAATACACACCTTTAATCTCAAGATTCTGGAGGCAGAGACAGGTAGATTTCTGGGTTCAAGGCCAACCTAGTCTACATAGCAAGTTTCAGGTCAGTTAAAGTTACATAGTGAGACCTTGACTCAAGAAAAAAAAAAAAGGCCTTTTCTCAAAAAAGGATGGGCAATTAAGGCAGAGAAAGTTGCCCTGTGTCCTACAACTGGTAAGTGGCAATGCTGTGTTATCCAGGCTCTTTCTCCTTCAGCATGTGCTGGTGTCAAAGTGGCCAGTGTGGTCTTAGATATGCCCAGAGACATTACCATAGAGGCTTTAGAGCAGACAGGGGTTGTAGGAGGATCATGAGTTCAAGGGTAGCTTGGTCTATACAGCAAAACTTTTTCTGGAAAAAAACAGTAATACAAAAATTAAGCAGCCCAGACAGTGCAGACACTGCAACAGCACACTAATTTTGAATTAAGCATTAGTTTCTTCCATCTTTAGACGTCTTCTGATCCAGTTCTTATATTAAATATCAGAGGAGTGGTTACTTGGTCCCACTTTAATCTAAAAATATCTTTTAACATCATCTGCATTTGATTAACTGCCCCTGATCACTTGATCAGGCTTGTTTTACACATTCTGAATTGAAGTATGCCATTCAAGACTCAGACCCAGACATGCACTGGAATCACATTTATTCACATTGCTCACTTCTGCTCACATCATGTAGGATTCAGTAGCAATCTCATCCCCATCTATATCGGACATTCATTCTGACCTTGGAGAAATTCACAGGCTATTCATTGGCTTCCTCCTTGAAAGAGAAATAATTAAAAAATCCTACTAAACACACACTTTTTCCCTTCTCAGTTCCAAGTCTGCTTTCAACCACACCCTGTCTGGACACAAAAATGCAGCCTCAGATTTGAGTTTGTTACTGGTAAGAACTTCCAGACATCCAAAAGCGACTCCTTCCTGTCACAATGCCCACCCCAATAAAGAGAAGAAAAGAATCAGACCAAAAATTTCAAGTGGTTCTTATAAAAAAAGGTCATGTACCTTAAGTCCTCAAGTAATACCTTTATCAATATATAATAGGACCTCTCTACAGCAAAGGAAAAGAAAGCACTTCCCATAAGAGTGTAGCACGTCCACAGGAAGGCTCTGGTTACATTCTAGAATAAAAGACAGTTAGATATAGATGACAATTATGCTGTAATAATGATTCCTTGAGATATTAAAACTTCTCTCTGAACTGTGGACTTGTGAGTTATAGCCAGCTGTTTTTGTTATAGTTGTCTGTGTGTCGTGATCCACTGGTACCCTCCCTATAATTGTAGGCTGCTGCATATTCCACACTGTGAGAGTCAAGGTTCTAAAGGAGCAGTGAGTTACTGACTTCATCAACTTGCTGATAACTGAGAAGCATAATGAGTAGTTGACAGGGCAAAGGGACAAGACAGGCAATTGATTCTGTCTAACAAAGGCCATTGGCAGTCAAAAGGGAGTTTCCAGTGTCTTTAAAATAACATGAAGGAGTCAGAGGATCAGGATGCCTGTTGTAAGATAGTCTTCTAGACATGCCAATGATGTGCACCCATGAAATCTCAGTGTATTTACCTACACAAGACTTGCACAATGACCACAGCAGTTGATGTGCCAATGCAAATAAAGGAAATTTCACAAAACCTCACTATCAGAGTTTTTGTCTACTTGAGAAAAACACCTGGACAGAGCAAAGAGGGATTACCTCCATTGAATCGGCCCTGTGGACCCATCTGTGGGCTTTTTCTTAATTGCTAATTGATGCAGAAGGGCCTAGTCCACTGTGGGTAGTACCATCCCTGACAGGTGGACCTGGGCTGTATAAGAAAGGCAGCTGAACTTGAAATAAGATGGTAAGCAGCGTTCCTCCATGGTCTTTGCTTCAAATTTTTGCCTCAGTGGCCTTGATGTCAGTGACCTGTGATATGAAGTAAATCCTTTCCTCCTAAGTTACTTTTGATTCAAATGTTTTATCTCAACAACAGGAAAGCACACTAGAATACCCATGCCTAGATAAAAAGCTGCAGGCAGTTAGTGGCTTCTGTGGGAGGGAGAATCATCTTTCTCCAGGGATGAGCTCCCTTGTAGGTTATGCAGTCCTAGGTGGTCATGGGCACCAGATACAGCTGAAATTATTTAAATGTAATATATTATGTAAGAATTAATATTTATTAGAGGGCTAAATAAGTACTTATAGGTATAAGACATTTTTAATGTAATTTTTGGAGAGTCAGTACTTTTGTGCTGAATGTTTGGTCTTCTCCCAGAGAGAAGCAGGAACCAAACAGGAAGGTGAATTGGTGTTTTTGGGTCTTGATTGATCTTGGACATGCCCCATTGGGGGATGTATATTTTGGGGTCATTAGGATTTGCTGAGGTCACTAAAGCGTCCTTGGGTAACACCTGAATCTAACTACATCCAGTCTTCCACACATGTACCGATGAACTGAACACTAACTGAACCCAGTAGTGTGTGTTTGTGTGTGCATACATACATATGTAACAATACTAAGTATAAGAAGAAGAGGTCATGAGTTCTAGAGGGAGGGGGTATGGGAGAAATTGGAGGGGGTTGACATGTAAAAAATGATCATAATGAAATTCTCAAAAAATAAAATACTTGGAAACACAAAACCAAACCCCACTTAATTTCTAAGTTCAAGAAGAACTAAGCAGTTCGAGAACCAACAAAGAGCAGAAGAAGTAGCTTCACACTGAACAAGGGAGTTTTTGTTTTTGTTTATTTTCTGTCTGCTTTGATCAGATCAGCCCCAGCACAGATTTTTCTGATATCTCCTATTATAATAGGACCAGCAGGAAGCATACTCTTACAATGCTCTTACAGGGTTAATGAGGTTTATCAGAGACCCTGTACCAAGCAAATGATTTTCTAGTTTGGGGGTGTCAATGTCCTGCTTCGCTTCCCACCAGATGTTCTGAATCAACACTTCTTTTATATACTGAAACAGGCTAGGAAACTGAATGCTTCCAGCAGTTCCTCAATATGTCCTCTAGGTGTCTCCAGTGACCATCATTCACAGAGAGCTCTGTTCTCTGGCCAGCGGGCAAAGCAGGCATCAGGTTTCTAAGAACGGCTGTATACATTCCTTTAACCTTGGAATGATCAGTTGAACTATGCACAGACATATGTAAAAACATTCATCTTAGGTCTGATCTCCCTTCTCTTCCTTTTCCTCCTTCCTTCTCTGCCCCCTTCCCCTCTCCAAGGTCTCCTATGCCCCAAGATAACTTTGAATTTGCTATGTGGTAGAGGCTGATCTTGAATTCTTCATTCTCCTGAAATGACACATACACATCACCACACTTGGTTTTGTGTGATGCTGGGGATCAAGTGCAGGGCTTCGTTCTTGCTAAGAATGCACTATAACAGCTGAGCTGATTCACAGCTACAGGAAAATTTATCTTTTTGTAAGTGGTTGAGATTAAATGAAGAAGAAGAAGAAGAAGAAGAAGAAGAAGAAGAAGAAGAAGAAGAAGAAAGCAAAAAGCCTGAATCTGGTTTTATGATGACAATTAACATAAAAGATGTTCCTTAAGATTGACACAGTGATGGATATGGACAGAGTTAGTGTCCATCAAGCTTGGGAGTTTTGGCTTTTGACAAGATGATCTATTGAACTCTTCTACCAAGCTCCATAACCCTGTGTAGGATTCCAATGACCCGGAAGAAGTTTTCACATTGGAATATGTCACTTTCAATAGCTTGAGATTTACATTCAAGTAAGTGAGTGAAACAATCTCCAGATATGTTTGAAGGACAAAGCATGGAATGAATAATTTCCTGGGGCTGTGCAGTATTAGTTTTCTGCCTCTGCCTGCTGCTCCTCTTGCTTTTTAAAACAGGGTCATGAGCTGGCCTGGAACCCATAATCTTCTAGACCCAGCCTTCCAAATTGCAAGAATTACAAGTTTGTACTATCTAAGTTAAAAGCCTTTTTTTTTTTTTTTTTTTTTTTTTAAAAAAAAAAAAAAAAAAGCTCTTTATCTGGAAGTAGTTGAAGGCTCTCTGTCTTCAACTCTGAGCAAAACCTCTGGTCTGTCCTTTTCATCATCATTTATCTAGGTTTGTATTTAATTTTGTTTTGAAGTAGGGTTTTATTTTGTAGCCCAAGCTGGTCTAGAACTCACTGTGTAGCCCAGGCTTTCTTCAAACTAACACAAAGTCACCTGTTCATCACACCTAGGTTTCAGTGTTTATGATTCATGATTAGTGTGGGACATTGGCTATTTCACTGGCTATGGCCCAGAGCAGCCTATTTGAGTAGACTCTGTGTCCTCCTTGGTGTCTCGAGCATGCCCCTCCTCACTTTCAGGTAGGGCCGGGTCTATACCTATTTTCCCCCATCTGTGGAGAATCCAAGATTTGGCTGTTACTGGGTTTTTGTTTCTGTCTTTTAGTCCTTTTACTGTATAGAATGAGGAGAGACGTACATACATGATTATTCATAAACATATATGTCACATATACACAGATGCACCAGAGTACTTACACTACACACACATGCAAAGATATGCACATGTACCCAGCATACATATTTAGAGTCCACTTTCCACTTCCAAATCTAGCACCCACCTGAAGGGCTCTTTCTTGCTTTCCTCATTTCATATTTGTGTATGACATTTTCCCATGATGCACCATGGCTTTCAGAAATGAATGTAATTGAAGGTATTCATTTTCAAAGGGCTTTGTGTTTGGTTTCCTAGGCAGAAGACAGTTTGGGTGTTTGTTTTATGGATGGCATCTTTATTTTTGTCTTAAGATGAGTCTCTCTGTATAACCCAGGCTGTCCTATAACTCATAACCTTCCTGCCTCAGTCTCCCTAGTGCTGGGACTATGGGTGTTTTCAAACAATCCTGACTCAGACAGCTCCTCCCAATGAGCTTGCTTTGCATCCTAGACCAAATAGTGCCAACACCATCTTCCACCCATTTAACAAAACTGCAAAACATCGACCATTTCCAGGGCAATGATCTTTCTGCATGAGAGACTTCGATCTGAAACAGTCTTCACATGATTTCACAACAACTGAGTGTGGGTTTAGTGGGATAAGAACTTTAGATGTAATGGCAGGTAATACGTTCCCAGAACAGGGGATTGTTTTAATTTCTGTCCCTCATGACTCGGCAGCCCTTCTCATTTTCTCATCATGACTCAGGTCAGGAGGAAGGTTCCGGGGCCAGCACTCAGGTTCCCCTGCATGCACAGCAGGCATTTTTACAAACTAGGACTGAGCCACTCCAGGCTGTCACTGGGTTTTGTGATTCCCTTTCTTCTTTCTGGTCCCTTCTCCCTCCCTTCTAAGCCGTGCCATCCTCAAAGCCTTTATTTTTCCACAGTCTCATCACTGACAAGGCCTCCCAGAATCTTGCTTATTTCTGCCACGAACTTCTTTGCCAGGTCTTGAAGGCAGGCAGGGGCTCTGGCACGTGTTTGCTTTGGTGTGCAGCCATCGTTGGACTAATATGTATCAGCTGAGGATGCCCAACTGCTGCTGGTTTTGTGAAGAACAATTTTACGGCCAGTAGGGCCTTGTTATACACCTCAAATTATGCCACGTAGGTGTTTGCTGGTCTTCCTACACAGAAGTCTGGCACTGTGCTGAGTTCACCAACCTGTAAAAAGCTTCCTCCAGAATGCAGCTCCTGCCAGTGATTTCTATTCCACTTACACTCTGGCTGGTGATAGACCAACACCCCAAACCACAGTTAGTTTTACAACGTTGTGGTGTAAGTCTTTGCTGCTTCTTCCTTCTCTTCTTCCGGGGAACCCAGTTCTCGGCTGTGCAATAGATCTACATTAAAAAGCTCGTGTGGAGGGTGGGGTAAGAGTTATCTGGCCTCACTACAAAAAGAAATAACTAGAAAGAAGCCTGATAGGCAAGGCTACATTTTTTCTACAGGTCACAAGACAGGACACAGGTGCCATTGTCTGATGCCAACACCCCAAATTGCAAAAGTAACATCCTAAGTAGCTCTGGGTAGATGAGCCACTTATAAAAAGATGAGGCAGCTTTTAGTTCCTTGAAGAAGTTTTCTTTGCACTATATGTTAAATTAGAATATTTCCTTATTTTGTATATGTATGTACATGTGTGCAAGTGTGTGCAGGTGTGCTGACCTGAGCACGGGCACCTGGAAATCAGAGGCTCACACTAGATGCCTTCTGCCATCACTTGCCACCTAATTTATTTACTCATTCTTTTAAAAGTCTATTTATGTGTGTGCACATGTGCCTGCTTGTTTGTATGCTCATCATGTGTATCCAGTCAGTGCCTATGGAAGCCAGAGAGGGTATTGGATCCCTTGAAACTGGAGTTAGTGGCAGTTGTGAGCTGTCTGATATTGCTGTTAGGAATCGAACCCTGGTCCTCTGTAAAAGTAGCAAGCACTCTAAACCACTGAGCCAACGCTACAGCCTCTGCCACGTTAATTTAAAAATATTTTTATTGAAGTTTAGTTATGTGTGTGGAGTAGTAGGTGTATCCAGGTGGGTACACACACACACACACACACACACACACACACACACACA